>CAXIVR010000003.1:49743053-50000706 GCA_964035755.1 Teleogryllus oceanicus | reverse complement strand
TTAACAGTGAAAATAGGACCTATGCTACATTTATAAGAGTATTTTACTCTATTCTTACAATTAATTGAGAGAAAAAAATTGGAGAAGTTTTGAGGGAAAATTTTGAATATGTCTGGGGGGCTTAATGTAAAATACCAGCAAATTTTTAAGAATCTTTTCAAATTTTCAAAGCTTTTACTAGAGTCAGATGGACAGGAGTTTCTTGAATTTGGAAAAAAAACTATGCATGGTTAAGGCGCTAGCTCCACAGACGGATGGGGGAACGTTTTCCTTCCAATTGATTTTTCTGTATCGGACAGCATTTATCGCAAAAGGGTAACATTACTCGTGGGGTCCCTCAGGGCAGTGTAATATGCCCACTGCCTTTTTCTTATCTTTGTAAATGATTTATCGCAAAATATAACGTCAAAAATTCGACTCTTCGCCGACGACTGTATATTATATACGGAAATTGCAGAACATCACGATATGATTCAACTACAGGTCGATTTAAATAAAATTTATGTTTGGGCAATAGCTAATAAAATGACAATAAATGGAAAGAAAAGTACAGCGATCACATTTTATAGGGCCAAAGCTTTTCATACAATACATTATCAGCTAGGTAATGACGTAGTTCTGCGAACTACGTCATTACGAATCTAAACTGCATTCTGCGAACTGTAAATACCTTGGCATTCTCGTGGATAGTAAATTGGGATGGGAGAAACAAACTACCTACGTAGTGGGTAAAGCTTAGAGGTTTTTGCATTTCGTTATGAGAAATCTTAAACATTGCAATACGGAAGCTAAAGAATTCGAGTATACCTCGCATGTTATGCCAGTAATGGAATATGGAGCTAGTTGTTGGAATCCGTACAGAGTAGGTCTTGAAAAGAGCTTAAAATGGATACAAAACAGCTACAAAACACATGTTTATGAGGAACACACTTGCGCATTGGGAATCATTAGAACGCCGGAGGAAAAGGCCACGACTTTGCGTACTATACATCTTCCGTTGGATGCATGGCAGGAAATTTGTTAGATAAATCAGATTATTTAAATAGATATTATCAAAAATATAAAATTAGAACAATAATTCAAAGAACGGACGTAGGCAAATTCTTCTTTGTATACAGAAAAACAGTAGATAGGAACGATTTGCCTGCGGCAGTTGTTGGGTCCTTTTCTTGCTCAACGCGAGGTTTAAGAAAAAAATATAGGAAATTAGTCAGTAAGGTGAAAACGTATAGTGAAGTGAAGCGAAGTGAAAGGTGCGGTTATGCGTAGTCAACAGTTAAAAAGTATTGAACAGTTAATATTTAGGTAAAGTGATATGCGGAGCAGTGAAGTGAAGGGAAGTGATTTCATTTCTTTCAGTTTGTTTCACTAGTCGACAACCAATTTCTATATGCTATTCTGTAGCTGTATGTTTGTATGTATGTATGTATGTATGTATGAATATTTGCGTAATACGCAAGTTTATTTATCTATAAGTTAGTATATATGTACTTTCATTTGTAGTATAGGAATGTAAATGCCATCTGTACGTCTAAATAATGACAAAAATAATTTGTTTTTTTATATTTTTTATACATTATTCTTTTATTAGGAAATTTTATTTGTAATTGTAACTGTACTATCATATTTCTGCATACTGTCCCCGGGCAACATATGCCCAATTGTAGAATAAAGCTTATATATATATATATATATATATATATATATATATTTATATATATATATATATATATCTGTCTGTCTATCTGTCTATCTAAACTGAAGTGACAGTAAACACTCTTAATGAAAAATTAAATTTCTTATTGCATTACAATTAAAGCTCTAATATATTGTTGAAATAGTATCTATATTATGCTGAAAGCTATGCTTTAATTACAGCACTAATGATATATCAATTGTTGAACTCAAATACAATTGTATTCACCAAATCACTTCCCACAAGTAAAGTATGCTACAACAAAAATTCAAACTCTGAAATGGCTGTCAAGGTTCAGGAACTACACCATCTTATTCAAAGGTTTGGTAAAAACCTTGTTATCTTCTGGATTTCTCCTCATCCACATATACTACTGGCTGAGTCAGGAGGTCATGTTCCAACATCACTAGTCGACTTTCAGTCAGTGAAAATTATGCATAATATAATATCCATGACGAATAATATCTGGAAGCACTTGTATGGAAAAATGAAAACCAAGTAAAGCCAGACCACTGGTAGACCTATAAGGCTAGCAATCTCCATAAGAAGAAAACTTCTACAACTTGCAAGCTTAAAAAATGTGCCGTAAAGAGAAAGTTACTATCACCACAATTAGTTCAGGACACATGAACCTAACCTCCAACTAATAAACAAGAATACTCCCCCAATTTGCAATATATGTAATGTACAAATACAAATTATACACATTATTCAGGAATTTTTTATTTATTTTACGTCAAAAAACAGTTAAAACTGCGTATGACGTGCTATGGGGAGAAGTGAATTCTGTGCACATTTTCAAAATTCTGTGATCCCTACACTAAGTCCTATACTACTTGAATTTTGAATGAATGAAAAAAAACCGCTCCCATATAATAAAATTTATTTTCAAGGATAAATAAGCAATAAATGTTGGGCTCTTGGATGTCTCTCTCTTAGATGTCCTTTGTCAAGGAATAATACTTTCTGCCGCGACAACATGGAAACGATAATTTGAATAACTGTATTTTCCACTAAATTCTAGGAGACGAGCACAGATAATGAAGTTACATTTATGTCCAGAAGCAAAACAAGGGGCCATCTCAGCATTTGCTCAATGGATCAGGGAAATTGGACGAAAAATCTGATCGAGATGGGGATCTTTGACCCAGAAGCTGCAATACCTTACTTGTTATATATTGTTTAGAATTATACAGTCCAATGCCCTATGTACAACCAACCCCACCAATCAATCTTACATAAATTTAATATTGATGCTTCACTTTATTCACGCTCTCTACAAGAAAAAAATTTAAAATTCTATAAATCAATTAATGTCTCTAACAAACTGTAATATTGTTTTTGAGTGTATGTATAGTGATTTATCAAACATGTAGGGACATATTTTCAACCACTGGTGTAATGTAAACTGTAATGTCTATGTATTCATTGTACAAAAATGTAAAAGTGTAAAAAATATGTAACCACTCTATGAAAAACCCTTATTGTAATCATACAGAATAGTCACTAACAACCTTGCTGTTAATGCGACTATAAATAAATTTAAAATAAATAAAAAACGATGTACCATAAACTTAACAATTTAATAATGGCAGGGACGTTTTCCCGTCAATCGATTTTTCGGTATTAAGAACCAACAAAATATGGATTCTGGCTACCCACGTGTTACAAGATATTTTTTATAAATTTAGCAACAGGGTTTATCCTTTTTTTACGTTACCAGATACCGGCAATAAGAGTTTTTCTGTCGAAAATTCGCCGTTTTTCGGCGCACGATTACGTAACTTTTTTCTTCTCACGAAGAACTTTGTAAGGGAAGGAAGTAAAAATGTTTTCTCAAGAATTCTTTCATGTTTTCTCTATTTTTTATTAGGGATAGAGCTAAAGACACTTAAAAATGTCACTTGTCTGATTTTCATCGAATCCTGAATTTTTAATACTGAAAAATTATGAAATAACGCGGGAAAGTACGTACTATCATAGCATTAAAGACGAATACAAAGGTGATTGTGACGTTTTGAACAAGTTACAGATGCTAGTGAGCCATCCCTATCTTTTTACATATAAACGCAGTGACTGGAAGTAAATCCTCGTCCTCCACTTGCGACGAGCTGGTATATTATTACTCCGTATGTACGTGCGTATACGAGAAAGTCAAAAGAAAGGTTTATCAACACAATACTCTATAAATGAGAATCTTTGCGAACTTGTTGCAGCTACTAGCAAGGGATATAAATGCATGGGCGTAGATGTACGGGCGTAGAGACGGGGAGTACTGACCTCCGTGTGCATTGCTGCATGATCTCAAAACGAGTGGCGCGTGCAATAGATTGTGGTCACTTACTGAACAAGAAGGGCGGGTAGTGAGTGACGGCCATCCGCAGCTCTTCTCCGTGAATGTCCGGCCAGCGCTGGCGGAGGTCGTGCTGGTCCTGCTGCGAGTCGGCCAGCCGCCGATCCAGGCGCACGTAGCGGCCCAACACGTGGTTTCCCCAGAAGGCGCGGAAGGGGGCGGGGCCGGCACCACCACCAGGCGCCCCATGGCGCCCAGCGCAGAGTGGCCGGTGAGCAACTTGGGCAGTCGCCACCACTCGACTCCCGGTGCGTTACGCACCACCTGCAGGAAGAGCGTGCGGTAGTTGCAGGGGGACAATTTAACACCAACGTCGGTCGCCACTGGATTGTCGTGATTTGATTTTTTCGTGTTTCCGAGCGCGGCAACTACTTCGGTAATTAGTCCCGTTAGGGTAGTGCATGTTTCCTTCTCGGGAGAAGTCGGTGATCCTCCCCCGCTTAATGGCGAGATCCGACACCGACCTACCGTCTACTAGTGGGATTTCCCCCTAACCAGGACTTTCCCACCAGCGGGGCACCGCCACAGCCGGGACAAGCTCTAAGCTCCCGACCGGTCTCCCGGAATATGTAATAGTGTGGTGCATGTTAGTGTGTGTGTGTGTGTGTGTAAGAGGAGAGGACAGAACAAGGAAGAGGAAGGACAGATCGCGCGCGGTTCCACCACCTGCAGGAAGAGCATGCGGTAGTTGCAGGGGGACAATTGAACACCAACGTCTGTCGCCACTGGAAACTAGTCACTATCATGTCAACGATATGTGTCTAGGTTAAAGACTGGTCATAACTTTTACTATAGTCCAGAAGAATGTATAGTATGAATCTATAAAATACGAATAATATAAAAAGTGTAATAACAATGATACGAATATGTAATAAATATGTAACAAGAGGCTATACCAGCACATACTAACTCACATTTGCGGAATGGTTGCTTAACATTCTAATAATGCCATTTCTTCTCTCCCTTCACCATTTAAAAAAAATGTAAATTCAAATTTCTTGTGAAAATAGTTCTATAATAATATACATCTCACAAAACCCCTAGAAAAAGTATGTAATAATTGCAAAATAAGATAATTAATAATAAATTATATAATTCTAGTGAGAATCCGTCAAAATTTGACGGTGAGATCCGAGATAAATGTAAAATACTTTGCGCAGACTAATGTTCACAGTATGTTGCATTGTTTGGATCTTCAGGGTATAAGGAAGATATTCTGTGATGTGGAGTTTCCAAAATTTTGAACACGTATGGCCCATGACCAGGTGGCAATGTTATATTGGCACCAAATTACACAAAAGAAAGAGCACTATTATACTGGCGGATATTACTTCTAAAGTACATGTAAACTGGCAACACCACAATTCAATTATTCACTGAAAAAAACCTTGACGAATTGTAAACAAATCAACAATCAAAACAAAACATCAAGCAGCGCCACCGTGAAGCAACGTTGACTCACATCTATCGACTCATATTTCGACTTTGAAACAGCCACCCTTTGGAAGATAACAGTTGACTATGAATAAACGTACTATTAAAGAATAATTTAATTACTTAATTTAATTATGTAAATGCTAAATTACGTAAATGTTGGTGAATGAACATAAACAATATCAGATAACACATCTAGGGATCACATTCTTTCATTTAAAGGAAAAATTACTACAATCGGTCGTGTAGAAGCTCTAAACGAAGCGACGGCAGAATACCTTATTTTTTTTAATATATAGATCTTTACGTTTATTGCCATGAGTGCTGTTCTAACGCGCGTCACTAGTACACGATTATGTGGGTTGAACATGTTATTTTGAGGCAAAAATACAAGCTCAACAATATAAGATGTCTTGAGTTTCAACCCCTATCCCTGTTCATGCTTCATAACAGTTTCTATACAATTAGATAATAAATCGAACATAAAAAGATATATTTTTGATTTTAAAAATATTTAATTATTTGTTACTATTTGAACTGAATAATTCTAAAGACTAAATGAGCCTGTAATAAGTATTGTGCCTTAACTTCTGGGTCAATGATCCCCATCTCGATCAGGTATTTTGTTGTTTCCTTGATTCTTTGAGGGAATGCGGAGATGGCCCCTTGTTTTGTTTCTGGTCATAAGTGTAACTTCACTATCTGTGCAACTTTTCTACAGTGTACGGCTCAGAGTGGTTGTATATGGCTTAGAATAGAGATCCCAGAATAACGAAAACGTGCAAAGAACACACTTCTCCCTGTGGCACGCCACATTTAGTTGTTTTTACAATTTTAACGTTAAATAAACGCGTGCATTATGAAATAAAAATAGACAGAAAAATTGTTTGCTGCCAATATTAGTTTGTATAAAAATACAAAACTCACCAAGAGTATAGGCATATACATCTTTGTTAATGTGTGTGTGCTATCACGGTCTGGCGAGCTTATGGAAATCCAAGATTTTTTCTGATAAGTTATCCAGAGGGTTATTATGGCAGATGCGTCGTGGCCAATCATCATAATTCCAGGGCAGTTTCCTATGGACCCTCCTAATTCCATCACGAAACTGAAGTACATGTGCTGTGATAAATTCTTCAGGAAGAACAGCAAGTCTTCATCGTACTCTTGAGTGAATACCGTGAAGCAAGGGACATCGTCGAAGCCATTGAAAACTGCTTGGACAGTCGTTATCGCAAGGGTCGCTGTTTGTTCCTTGTGCTCATCGTTAGTTGTGAGCAACAGACAAGCAGTCAATAACGCCTTCCATGACCCCATGGATTTTCTTGATTCTGAAAAAAATCGTTACTTCATTACTTCCTTTCATTTTGATAATAATAATAATAATAAATAATAATAATAATAATAATAATAATAATAATAATAATAATAATAATAATAATAATAAAGACTTCTAAAAACGACAAGCATATACTGCAGTTTCTGCAGAACGAGTGCACAGACCTGCAACGCTACGACAGAGTCAACACTGCACTGCATTCTAAAGAGTGTGCTAATGTGTGCAAAACGTTTCCGATTTGGCCAAGAAAATCAGGATCGGATTTAAACGGCATATCTCCTACAATAATGCGCATTTTTGCATTCTGAAGCCACTGGCGTGTTTCTTGGATTCTGGGCTTTCGGAATATATGTTCATTTGTTTAATTCGGACGATAAATACGGTTTCAGAGTTTTTCCCATTTTCATGTTTTCAATATTTCCAAAATAGTTAATCTTTGACTGGCTGATCTTCTAAACTATTGCTCCACGACGTAGAAATCCGCACGTCGTTGAAGAGTACCTTTCTATGTATTTCTTTTAACGACTGGTACATGAGAATAGGGAAACGTAAAAAGAACGGCGACAATACAGGTGGCATTTTGGTTGAAAATGGCGTATTTTATGAATATTTTCGCGAATTGCAAGAAAACGAAGCCTTAAACAGAAAAAGGACCTGCACCATTGAAATCGCCGTTAAATTTCGAGTCAGGATGCTGGCTTTAAGAAGAATCCGTGTCCGGTCGAAATTTGAAAAATTCAACAGGGGGGGTATTATGAACTTTCCCGATTTGGCCAAGGAAAACAGGATCGGCTTTAAACGAGCATATCTCCTACAATAATGCGCATTTTTGCATTCTAAAGCCACTGGCGTGTTCCTTGAATTCTGGGCTTTCAGAATATATGTTCAGTTGTTTAATACGGACAAAAAATACGGTTTCCAGAGGTTTTTTCCCCATTTTCATGGTTTTTTAATACTTCCAAAATAGGTCATTCTTGACTGGCTGTATCTTCTAAACAATTGGCCCCACGACGTAGAAATCCGCACGTACGTTGAAGAGTACTCTTGTCTATGTATTTCTTTTAACGACTGGTACAAGAGAATAGGGAAACGTAAAAAGAACGGCGACAATATGGGTGGCATTTTGGTTGAAAATGGCATATTTTATGAATATTTTCGCGAATTGCAAGAAAACGAAGCCTTAAACAGAAAAAGGACCTGCACCATTGAAATCGCCGTTACATTTCGAGTCAGGATGCTGGCTTTCAGAAGAATCCGTGTCCGGTCGAAATTTGAAAAATTCAACAGGGGGGGTATTATGAACTTTCCCGATTTGGCCAAGAAAAACAGGATCGGCTTTAACCGAGCATATCTCCTACAATAATGCGAATGTTTGCATTCTGAAGCCACTGGCGTGTTCCTTGGATCTGGAGGAGAATCCTAGCGGCCGGCTGCGCTGATTGGTAGTTTTCCGTGGTTTCTCCGATCAGCACCAGGCGAATGCCGGAGCAGTACCCTAACAAACGGGCCACGGACCGCGCGCGATCTGTTCTTCCTCTTCCTTTTCCTATCCTCGCCTCTTACACACACACACTAACATGCACAACACTACCACATATTCCGGGAGACCGGTCGGAGGCTTAGAGCTTGTCCCGACTGGGGCGGTACCCCGCTGGTGGGAGAGTCCTGGTTAGCGGGAAACCCCACTAGTCGACGGTAGGTTGGCGCCGGATCTCGCCATCCAGCGGGGGAAGATCACCGCCATCGCCGGAGAAAAAACATGCACTACACTAACGGGACTAATGACCGAAGCAGTTGACGAGCCCGGAAACACGAAGAAATCTATCAGTCAGGTATTTAATCAAATCATCATCTATCAAATCAGGTATTTCCAGATGGATGCGAGACAGAAACGGACGAGGCAGAGCGGAGCAATAGAATACTCATAGCGGAAAATAGATGGAATGCTGTCTAACAAATGATTGACTATTCCGCTCGAGAAATTAAAACCAAGTGTTTAACTATACACTTAAAATGCATCAATGAGGTCGATGTGCCTCAAAAAATTTATCGCTTTTTTTATCCGTTTTCTCCGACCATCCCTCCCTAATGACCAATAATACGCTGCGACTCATCTAGTTTTGGAGGAATGTTTTGATCGCTGTGTTGGTGTTCAATAAACCGCGTATATACTACAACATAACCTCTTTTATTTTAACAAGCTTTAAGTTATTTTCAATATTTGCCGCATTTTGGAACTCTGTTAGGCGTAATTTTATTCGTGAAATAATTCTATTAAATACCACCCATGCTTTGGAAATTGTCTGATAAGTCTCCTCGCTTCGCGAGTTTGCGATTTATCGACAATTTCCAAAGCACTCGTGTTATTACCTATGATACCCGGGCAACGCGGGTAGTACGATATATCGACTTCAGCTAGTACGATATATAATTAGAATACCTTGCAACCTCAAAACAGAAAAGAAACAAGAAACACGGCGTGCATACCCTTGCATGTGGTACACCACTCATGAAGTGAAAAAATATGTAAAAGCACATCGCACCAGCACACACTATGTTTGCTAATGCGGTGTTAGGAGAAGGAAAGAAAAAATGTCCAATATTGACTAAGTGAGTCATACCAACATGCTTCCCCTTAAGTCTTTTGAATAAATGAAAACTATTATAACAAAAGTGCTCAGTTAGGTAAAGCATAAATAAAATGACATAATAAATGCATTATAGTTTTCATGATGGGAATATATTCTCCGAAACATTGGGAAACAACTGTGCTGCATATTCTAATTTTGTCCTCTGTCCAAGATCCATGAAAAATATTTCATTACCTTTTTTGTCGTAAGGATTTTCTATCAAAGAAAATAACAGTAACTTATTTAGCAGAAAACTATTTGTACATTATTTACAATTGCCACAGCGAACAAATTCATTCACACGAATAATGCATGACATCTATCTGAAAATTGCAAAAAATGGCAATCTTTGCAAAAATACAATGGCATAATGTTTTTTTGCGATTTAAAAACTAGTGATACTAAAACAGCATGTACTTTTTCGCCTGTACTAATGGTTATGTAATACTGTTTATACCAGAATTTCTCGCCGAATTGACGTTTCTCGGTCATTATGATTTGTAATACTCATTTGAAATTGTAGAACATTTTGTACGAAAATTAAATAGTTTCAAGCAATAGATTTTTATTCAAAACTTGAAAATATATTTCTGGCATTGAATTCAATGTATAAGATATGTAGTGTATTTACCAACATATCCGATGATTTTTTTAGCCTTGCAATATTCTGCGTAAGCGTATGGGAGAAAGTAAAATAATTAAAAGTTAATAAATAATACACTGACAACGTTAGCAAATTAAACAAATGCAAATAGATCCAAAAATATATAATAGTAATTATTAAACACTATAAAATTGTAATATTTTCCAAATATTTAAAAGTATTAGTCTATATTAACGCGAACGAAAGGAAGCCATCATTATCATCGGTTATTAGTGCGCTGTCTGGGTTACAACAAGCAACAATGACCGCTAATTCGTCCAGGATGCAACATTGTACTTACAAACGTACTGAAACGTCTTTCTCTAAAAGTCATCGTACACATTATTCAATGCAGTCCTAAAGGCGCGTTCAAACGATGCGTCTTTTCGTTTAATTTTGCGCATGCGTCCAACGCATGCATCTAGCGCACGTAGGGCATGCGTCCTTTCGTCAAAACGATGGACGATTGGCGATTGCAATACCGCAGACTTCCCGAGAGCTGACAGGAATCTCATTTGTCTTTGTCGAGCGCTTCCTCCCAAGAATGTTACCATCCGGAATACCGAGCCGTACGAGTTCTTTCAGTAATCTTTGAGTCTTCCGAGTTAGTGTGAATGAATGAATGCCTTATTTTACGTGGCGAGACTCAGGCCATGAGGCCTGCTCTTCTGTCTGACCACGCAAATTTCGTTTCACCTACCTCCTTTCACCTACTAGGGATGATAATAGGTATAGAACGATTTTCCTAAGAATGAGCCAAAGTGACAGCTAGTGCTGGCAACACAACTGAAGGTTCTGTGGTTGTTGTGCCCTCGAGACCATTACACTCCCTTCCTGCAATTCGTTCGTTTGCTGTTGGCTAACTTGTAAATGGCTTCGACGCTTCCTTTTGTAATGTCCTCGTCCGACAAAAATATAGTGCCACGCGAGAAATAATTGAAATTAGGAAGTGCAGTGTTATATGCTCTTCTGTAAAAATTCTTTTTTTCTTTAAGCATCCCATTAAATTTACTTTTTGTGTGATAAATATTATTGAAACATACCCCTAACTGCTACAATTATTGAGCGATTCGTCGTAACCCGTTTCCAAATTTCTAATAACATGGGCGCCAGAAAAAGGTTACGATAATATTTTAACTATTATTACTCTGATAAAAAACTGAATATTATCCCGCTAACTGGGTCGATGGGTCACGTCAGAAATAATCGCTATTATCTATTAATAGCCGATTACCCGTTCTGCCATCTATACAGAATGGCGAGGAATCTGAAAACAGAGATTTGATCTAGCTACTTATCAGCTTGAATTGGCCAATGAAAATCATTTTATCTTTCTTTCAAGAGAAACTTAATGTTTATTTCTATCAACGTAGCAAATTAAAATGTGAAAAATTTACATTAATAACTTTCTTAGTCATATCCTGGTTCGAATCTTATACGGAGATTCTGGTCTTCGCGTGCTCTTCATTGGTGGTTCCTCGAAGAAACGCCTTTTCCTCCTTTTTGAAGCTCTGAAGTCCCGAAATCCAATTACCACGAATATCCTGCTCTTCTTTAAAAACGAACACCGCCGATTCACCGCTTCGCACCACTCAAATATTTGTTCCAGCTCCACTATATTATGTCCGATGCCCGTTCTCACCGTATAAATATCCAGTGCTTTTATGATTACACCGCAAAACAAATCTTTTAGTTCTATCTACCGTTTATAGCAAGAAAATAGGCAAGTCCCGTATCGTTTGTGAACCGCATACATTTATCAGTTCAAGAATGATTAAGAGTTCACTCGCGAAAAACTCCAAGTCTTATTTTGATGCACAGCAAAATATTCGGAACTCGACACGTTCCCTAAATCTTAGAAGTATCACAAGTTCACTTCTGGTTCTGCTACGAAAATATTCAGAGTCCGAATATGTCCCTCAAGTCCGATTCTTGCTCTACCACAAAATTTAAACCCAACATGCACAATTAATCTATTCACGAGCGAACTGCTCACCGTCACGACATGCAACCGAATGAATTTTTTCCTCCCTTTTAAAACCCACAATGCCTCGCCTTTCTTTTATTTGACAAAATGCCCCAACTTCCGTTTTAATAATCAGTCGCCTCCACGGTCAGATGAATGTTTGTTTATCCTGACAACAACCACGACGTCGTTACTAAGGCGCCATATTGCCTATTTCCCTTGCCCTAACCATTTCGCCCATTTACGACAAATATTCTGCAATAAACCTGTCCCCACATTGGTATGTCACATTATGTTTATTTTAAAACCAAGACTTGAATGCGGGATGCGTACCGGTGCGTATCGTACATGCTTCCGGATTAAAATCATTTTCCTTTCTATTTACATTCATGGAAGTTTTCTTTTACTGACTGTGAGAGCATGTTAAGAGATTTTCCACATACGTAATTAAATTTAAATATTTCCCGGAGTCGTGTACGTGCATATACTTCAGCGAAACTCTTAGACTTCTGCATAGGGATGTTTTCCCAGGAACAATTAACACTTTACGAAGGGGTGTGGCTGAACAGCTGTCGCGGCGGAAGGATACTTCTCTGAATTACAAGTGATGTTCACTTGTTACGCGAACTGTCACTTTGGCTCATCCTTAGAAAAATCCTTCTGTATTACTTGGGCGACGTAACAGGCAGTTTGAATTTAGCTTAGAGGCTTCATTTAGGCTTGAGGATCTTTTACATACAGGAAAACTACTAACATGGGACAGCCAGCTTTACTTCCCCTCCGAAGGAAGGCTTACGAAGAATTTTTTCGCCCTTAAAAATCCATCGGGTTTAAACCCGCGATCTTGGGTATAACAGCCCGATATGCTAACTATCTATCTGTCTTCAAAAATATTTCAGAACTATCTTCAAAAAAATTCTCTCGGCATCTTTAGCTTTCAGAAGGTAGGATTACACAAGATAGGGGCCATCCATAAATTACGTGAGGTCTTTAGGGGGGAGGAGGTCAAGCGAATCTCACCCAATCTTACGTGGGAGGAAGGGGATCTCCACAAATAATACGTAATTATTTTGCTAAAAACAATGCTAAATTGCGAGAAAACTCAGTCAAGTTAAGTAAAATACGTTTCTGTACTAAAATATATCTAAACCTTGCACAATAATTTTTATCGCGGTTGAGTGAATGCTACAATACGTAGCATTGTATTTTGAGAAAAATCTCACGAAAATTTACGAAACTTTTTGTCATTAATGAGGTAAATATCGCTGTCTGTATTTTTAAAGAATTTTAAAGGAAAAAATTACCAAGCGGTTGCTTAAAAAGAAACCAACTTTTTTTTTTAAATAAATCCCAATTCAATCAATCACAAATTAACGTATTTACAGTAAAAATAAGCATAATAAGATTAGAAGGGGGAGAGGGTCGAGCCAAATCTCACCACAACTCACCAAAGGGGGAGGGGGAGTCGAAAAATCGCAAAAATTGCCTCACGTAATTTATGGGTGGCCTCATACGCGGAGTCTTTTTCGATAATTTTGTATTGGTTTCGAAGTTTGATGCATGCCAGATCAGTACATTTGCTGTTCCTGCATAGCATACTTGCTACAATGCCAAATGACAAAGTTTCAAGAAGTGCATTACTAAAAGAGTGAATTTATGGAGATTATTCAGGGTGGACTGAAAATGTATTTTTTTGGCAGTGTTGTGAAATGGTGGTGAACGGAGAAAAAAAAATCTTACAACATACAAACACTGCAACTCATGCAAGAAATACGAAATAAAGTGTGAAAAACTATTCAAACCTTCTTCAGTAAGTGCTGTCAAAAGATGACAAGAAAGAATTTCAACACTGACTTCTGCCATGCCGCAAACATTCCATTTTCAAAACGCATTACGTATACATTTTAATATTATTCAACTACAATGCCCATATCGCTTCTATTTTTACGTTTTTACTTCCTAAGTGCTAGCCTATTGTCAACTATTATGCCTATTTCCCTGCCAATTCTTTTTAGTTTTTAAGTGCCTATTTGCCTGCCTATTTTCGCACTTTTAGTGCCGCATGTCCGAGCTCTACTTGTAACACTAGTTTACGTTCATCAGCACCAGTACAACGACCGTTTTCCTTTGCGGGTTTTATGCATTCGCCAAGTAAGGGTTATTGTCCTATGATTTCTTTAAAAAACTGGTGGCTTTAAAAGGAGATTCCGCTTATACGAGTTAAAATTATAGTTTTGCCGTCAATCGAATTTTCGGTATCAAGATCCCACAAAAATGGAACCTGACTACACCACGTGTTACAGGAGAGTTTCTATATTAAGCAACTGGACTTATTCACTTTTTCGATACCAGACCCCTGTAATAAGAGTTTTTATGCCGAAAATTCTTTCTACCGCGGTACCGGTAGCGAGAAAGTAAAAATTGGAGAGTGGTGACGCAATTCTGGTTTTGGATTCAGCGCGTCGAAATACATAGAGGAATATGTTTCAAACCTTTTTTATGTGTGTCTGTGTTATTATTCAATAAATGCAAGGTAGAACAGTTTTGAAAGTAAAGAAAATTTGTTGACAACTGTCCTACGGTAACGGTTGGTGTTAAATGTCTTCGAGAGAAATAAATTTAAGTTGCAAAGCACATTATTGCCCAGGTATGTGTTCCGGCTTTTGCCTGAATTTTGCTAATTCGAGAATTTGCTAATTTATTCGCACGTTAGCCAAAACTTATAGGTAATATCCGAAGGAGGAAAAAGCTATTTATGATAAGAGTGGTAAAATTGTGTTTTATTTTGCGAGTAGAAAATGTTGCGACAAGAGTCTGATAGGCCGAGTTGCGCAATCCTAAGAGCAAAAGATCACTGTTAACTGGTGAGTCGTACACTGTTTTTAGAGAGACTTACTTACTTTTATTTTAATTCAAATATTCAGATCACTTAACTGGGTACCATGTTGCAAGAAGACCGGTAGTTGGCCAGACGATAGTATTTTCTTTTTCCTCTAAAGTTTTACCTGAACATTTGAGCATTTTCTTACTTTCAGCACTAGTGATAAAAAGTGAAATTGTAGAACTCTAGGCATGCCTTAAAAGTTCCAGCTTTTACTAATGGCTTTCAAAAAAAATGTTGCTGGCTATTCGGCACATATTAATTCCCTGGTATCTTTAGCAGAAATAGACATTAACGGTGATTAAATCCTCACATTAATAACGCTTTTAACCTATGACATATTTCCGTTAACCCAGTAGCTACGTTGCTACATTTTTATGATCCCTGAAAGTATTTTTTCTGATTAAAAGAATAAAGTTTTTTTTCTTACGTTCACTTAGGACAACACGGGTTCAAGTTAGTCCTTAGCAAGCGCCAGATAAAGTAATTTATTTTTACAAAACTCATTGTGGTTTCAATTTTTTCTCGTAATGTACATGAAACATGCACGATTTATAGAATGCATTAACGTGGAATGTTCGTACCAGTCGCTATTCAAACACTCGACCATTTATTACACCCATCGGTTAATAATAGGTGCATGTAAATATGAACGTAGCATTGAAATAATTATTTGTCAGTAGTTAAAAGAGAAGAATAGAATAGCTGCTCCAAAAAAACAATGTTTACTAATCAATTTAGTCTCTCGCATGATTTTTCATTTTCACAATTTGGCAATTCCTATTATATATTAGGTTGAACAAACTTTTCTTTTTTTCTGCGTTGAATATTAGTCCACACTGTTTACACAGAACAGAAATTTCGCTTTCATTTAAAGTACTTTTTGAGGTTACTTTACCTAGGTCGAACTAATGAACATACTACCTTAAAGGACTCACTGGAAGATCACCTTCTTCTATACCTTTCCAAACCAATAAAACGTACAAAATCCACAAGAACTGAATTTCTTTTGTGACGGAGCTGAACTGCTGGAAGTATCAGCTTACTGTCGAGAATAGGACAATAGACACTGGCACTACGAACGACAAGAATTTGCTTTCAGCGTCTATATAGTTTGAGAGAGAGTTGAAACGTTCTACAGTTCTATGCACACATATTCGTGTCGACTGCTGGTCGATTACATTGTGATGACACATTGACCTTGGAAAACAATAATGAAATATTATTGTCAGTTATTCTCGGCGACAAGAATTCTGGATCAAATATACTATATGTTGTTGGAATTCTGAATACCAAATACTTATCTGAGGTCTCAGTTCAGCATGTTTGTAAAATGTAGACGTTTGTATCTCATGTATTAAACGTTATCATTAAGGGCGGAATTTAATGATATGCCATTGTTTTCCTTTTCACTTAAAAACAATGTCTTTTAGTATAAACATTAATTTTGTGTTACGACGAAAAGAACTGATCCATTTTCATATGAATTTTTTTGCATTTTTTCACGATTTCGACTAATAAGTCATTTCTTACCCTTTACCGTAATTTTCAAAGCATTTTTTGCTGATTTCATCTATTTCAATGATACTTGCTGCAAATAACCGGTTGCACTGTTCGGTAGATTTCCGTGGTTTCTCCGGTAAACACCGGGCGAATATCGGAGCAGTATCCTAACAAATGGGCCACGGACCGCGCGCGATCTTTCCTTCACCTTCCTTATCCTATCCTCAAACAAACTTACACAACAATTACACAAACTTACACTTTCATGCACTAGAGAGGAGGCCGGTCGGGAGCTTTGAGCTTGTCTCGGCTGGGGCGGTGCCCCGCTGATGGGAGATACCTGGTTAGGGAAAACTCGCTAGCCGACATGCAGGTCGGCGCCGGATCTCACCATCCAGCGGAGGAGGATCATCACCACCTTCCGAGGAAAAAAGATGGACTCCACTTACGTGAATAATGACCTTAGCAGTTGACGCGCCCGAAACATCAATCAATCCAATGAATATCAGGCTAACGCCGGAACAGCACCATTATCAAACATGGGCCTCATGGGTCGCAAGCGATCTGAATTTCCTGTTTTTTGTCCTAATATCTCATCTTATGCACTACACTATCACACTTGTCTGTAGACCAGTCAAGAACTTTGTTCCGGCTAGGGCGGTGCCCTTCTGGAGGAAATACTTGGGAGGAGGAAATACTTCAGCTGACACGTATGTCAGCGCCGTATCTTATAATCCAGGGTAAGATTGATTGATTCATTGATTGATTATGAGTGATTTCAGGCGCGTCAACTACTAGGGTCATTAGTCCAGTATGTGTAATGCATGTTTTGCTTAAAAGGTGGTGGTGGTCTACCACCGCTGGATAGCAAGACCCGTTGCCGGCCTACCGTCGGTTAGCGGGGTTTCCCCAACCAGGTATCTTCCACCAGCGGGGCACCGCACCAGCCAGGATATGCTTTAAGGTCTCAACCAATCTCCGAGCATGTGTGGTAGTGTGATGCATGTTAGTGTAAGGGATGAGGATTAGACAAAGATGAGGTAGGAAAGATCGCGCGTTGTCCGTGATCCATTTGTTAGGGTACTACTCCGGCATTCGCCTAGTGTTGATCAGAGAAACCCTGGGAAACTACCAATCAGAGCAGCCGGTCTCTGGAATTCTCCTCAAGGGACTTAATTCGATCTAGCTGACAAGCTACTGTCGAAAATTCTCCCACCGACGGGACTCGAACCTAGGACCTCCCAGTCAGAGAGACTGCAGTAATATACAGGGTGAGTCACGTAACTTTAAAACCTATAACTTTTGAACGGTTGAAGATATTGAAATGTAGTTTTCACGGAAGTGCGTGAGAAAATAGGGCTAACTGATACGTGTATTTATTTCTATTTTATCACTTGTATTTTACGAGATATTTGAGGTAACTTTGTTTTTTCAATTGGAACTATACATATTTTTTCAGTCTATCATAAAGAGCGTAAAAAGACAAATCCAATGATATACATAATGTCATATGTTAAATAAGGATTTTTTTGAGAAATTTTTATTCTTTTGCGACCAGTTCTTAACGGATATTTTGAATGTAACCGACCGCCACAGAAGGTCACGCAGCGCTCCACCAGCCAGCGCGCGCTCGGGGAAGGGAAGGGATCTTAGTATTTCACGCCTCCCCGGGCGTCACGCCGTCTCCCTACAGCGTGGATACAGAGGGGCGGTCGGTCCACCGCCACTACCTCTCGCTGCTCCGTGTGCGCTCCTCCGCCACGGTTCCCACTCGCTGACTGGATCTGGACTTTTCCCCTCGCTGCGAGGGGGCTCGCTTTATACCCCCTTGGGGCCACGGCTCGCCGGCTGGGCTCGCCACCAAGGGTGGCGGCGAGTCTTCGCACGCTCGTTCTGGCGTGACGGCCCGCGCGCTTCCCGCCTTTAGGAGGCTCCGTGGCGGGACTTACGAAAGCGCGCGGGCGGTCACAACACCATGCTCCTTCAGTATGTGAAATGCGGCGTCGAACTATGTGGCCTTCAGTGGCGTTCCCCCGTCCAAATATATCCCGATCAGTCGAAACAAACTCTCGGTTCCGACTAGTCTCCCGAGATGACTGGTGTCCGAATGTGTGTGTTTATTTAAGGCGAAATGATGAGGAAGAAAATATCACGCGCGATCTGAAGCCCGTTTGTTAAAGTACCATTCCGTCATTCACCTGGTACTGATCGGAGAAACTATGGAAAATTATCGTTCGGGAAACCCGACAACTATAATTATTTTTTTTCCATTCCAGTGGCAGAATTCGACTTACTAGCTAGAATATTGCCAGAGTCGAAATTCGGCACCGTCGAGACTTAAACCCTAGGACCGCTTGATTAGAAACTGAAGTGTGAATAGTTGTTCCTCTGAGCAGACACAGAGGTAAAAATCACAATAATTTCCCCGAAAATACCTGTATGATTCTACAGAAGTACCTATACTTTCTCATAAAAATAACCAGAAGCGGTAGCTCAGTGCATCAACTGATGTCACTGCAGCGCCTCTGACCTGAAGCTCCTAGGTTCCTAGGTCCTTCGACGGTGGCAGGAATTTCGACACTAGCTTTTGAGCTAGGTCGAGTTCAGTCGCTGTCTGGAGGAGAATTCTAGCGTCCGGCTGCTCTGATCGGTAGTTTTCCGTGGTTTCTCTGATCAACACCAGGCGAATGCCGGAGCAGTACCCTATCAAACGGGCCATGGACCGCGCGCGATCAGTCCTTCCTTGTCCTATCCTCTCCCGTTACACACATACTTACACTAACATGCACTACACTACCACATATTCCGGGAGACCGGTCGGCAGCTTAGAGCTTGTCCCGGCTGGGGCGGTGCCCCACTGGTGGGAGAATCCTGGTTAGGGGGAAACCGCACTAGCCGACGGTAGGTCGGTACCATCTTCAGAGAAAAAATGCACTACACTTACGGGAGTAATGACCAAAGCCGTTGACGCACCCGGAAACACGAAAAAATCCCCCTATGCATCAGCAAAATCAGTCAATCGTACAAATGCCATTATAATAACCTTAAAAACAGGAAGATTACCGGTATAGACGTCCAATAAAAGTAAAATATCTTTAAAATGCCGATATTTGTCGGCGTTTACTGGAATTTTATAGGTATTTAGAAAAAACGTATAATGGAGCTAAAAGGAATTTCTATAACGTAATAAATTCATCCTTGTACTGGCGGTCGTGGAGTGCCGACGTCCCTTTCGAGAGCTCCTGCGGGTTAGAATGGGTTCGTGCCTGCAAGAGAACCGGGCGAGCATCGGCGCGTGGGCCGGGCGCCTGTCCTCGCACCGGGGACCGGCCACGTGGCTCGGTCTCCTCGAGTGCGACGGTGATCGCTGTGTTGCTAGTGATCGGTGGGATCCAACAAACTCCAGGTCCAGCGGTCAGTGCTGCGGTTAGTGCTTGTGATGAAGTCATCCAAATCGATGCGGCAAGAATCTCTGCTAGTGATCGGTGGGATCGAACAAACTCCAGGTCCAGCGGTCAGTGCTGCGGTTAGTGCTTGTGATAAAGTCATCCAAATCGAGTGTCGTGGATGCGGCAAGAATCTCTCTTCGGGTTCGCGATGCAAATCCTGCTGCGGTTGGTTTCATAAAAGTTGTGGAAATGTTAAAAGACGACAAGGATAAGGATCGGTTTATCTCGAATGCAAGGAACATGCTGTGCAGCGCCTGGAAGAAGAGCTGCGATCCGCGCGAAGCGAAATCGCTGACCTGAAAATGGCTTATAAAGCTCTTAATGAGCAACTGGCGGAGTCGAGGGCCAAAACTGCGACTCAGGTCGTGACTGAATCAGTGGATGAGAACGCTAGTGACTCTACTCTTGTATTAGGAGACTATCGTGCGACACGTGGTAAAAGAAGACAGTAAGATGCGCGTGGAATGTTTACCAGGCATCCGTACGGATCAATTACAGCGTTTTGTGGAATGAAGACATAAAAGAGGTCATCTTCGTCATCATATTATCAATAGTATCACAAGTATCAATAGTTATCACAAGTAATATGTTGACGAAGATGGCCTCTTTAATTTCTTCTTATAAGAACGTCAACAACACCAAATCAGAATTCCCACAGTTTTGTGGAAAACCACGGTCTTGGAAATCCTAATAAAATAGTTCAAGTAGGGACTAACAATTTGAAGGCAAAATCTAATTTATTTATTATGGGGGAAATTCAAGATCTCGTTGTGCAACGAAGAAAAGGTTTCCACAAGTTGCAATTGTGTTAAGTGATGTTTTACGGCGCAGAGACATGTCTTGGCGGCGCATGGATCACATGAACGATTTAATGAGCTGGGTTGCCGAATCATATAAGGCAAACTTCGTTGATCCCAACTGTTGGTTGCAAGACTCCGACTTTTGTCACGACGGGCTACGCTAAAATCGAAGAGGAGCAGGCAGTTTAGAACGGCTCTATTCGCGTGTATCCAACTCCATGCCCAACAATGTTTGAAAAATGGCGGCGGAGACGGCGGAGCGGGATGGATGGCGATGCGGGACGGAAGAGTGAACACCGTAAATGTTCGGGTTGGAAAAGGCTTCACAAGGTTGTTGCAGGTGAACTGTTGCAAAAATTAAAAATTAAGTTTTGGAATTTAGTAGCTTGTGATCCTGATGTAATAATAGGAACTGAATCGTGGCTAAGGGAAGAGGTAGCTAACTCTGAAGTTTTGGTCCGAATTACAAGTCTTTTAGGAGGGATAGAAATATTAGAGGTGGGGGGAAATTTATTTGGGTAAAGGAGCAATAGATATAAGGAGAAATTATGCCAGTAAAGAATTTGAGATAATGAGGATAGTGATTTAGGGAAGATATTACAAATTATTGCATGCTATAGGTCACCGAATGAAAATTACGCGATTTTAGAAGCCATTCCTGAGAAAATAGAAAACGCCAATAGTCATCCTATAGTTATTGCTGGTGATTTAAATATTCCAGATGCAAATTGGAACGGCGCCTTGAGCGAAGCGAAAGTACTACAGTTAGTGAACAGACTCGTCTGGCAAGGGAGATTAGCACAAGTAGTAGATTGACTGACACGTCAAGATGCGCTTTTAGATGTTTTCTTAATTAGGTCGCGAGACATTTTCTTATCTTGCGACGTCGTTGATGGCGTAAGCGACCGCAAAGCGATTTTAGGTGACTTAGACATAAATATTTTACAGAAAAAGAATTCCTAACGGGACAAAAATGCGGCAGTTCAAATACAGAGGGGCTTCACCACTACTGAGAGAACACTACGATCGTTTTCTGAGATTAGAAGGGGGCATGGAGGAAATTTGGAACGCCTTTAAGTACATTCTAGATAATGCATTGCGAACGTTTGTGCCGTGCAAATACTTAAAAAGTAATTCAGATCCAAAATATTACAATGCGAAAATTCGCCGTATGAAGAGAAAAACTAGAAAGGCTTTCAATAATGACATCTTAGTGAAACTCATAAGATTCATTTTCGTAATTGTCCGAAAAATTAGAGCAGGAAAAGAAAATTGCGCAGAAGACATTTTTAAAGCATATTCTTAACAGGGAGGGAAATAGTTGGTCAGGGTTTTACAAATATATTCGCCGAAGGAGAGGAAATAAAGAAGAAAATCCTATCGTTAGAGATACCAAGAACACTTTACTAATAAATGATCGGGGAAAAGTAAACGTATTTAATGCCTTCGTCAGTTCCGTTTTTAAAACAAAATCTCATCATACTCAGATATCGAGAGAGGCTGTACCAAATCAGTTTAATATAGACATAAATACATATGCGAAAACGAAATAAATCTATGAAAAATGGAAAGTCGCTGGGTCCAGACGCCATTTCAACTGACATAATTAAACTCGGTGGAGAGGCAATACTACCGTATCAAACAGATTATTCTAAGTTTCGATAAACAATTCAAGCGTGCCCTTGGAAACTAGTTACCGTTGTTCCGATTTTCAAGAGTGGTGACAGAACTGTTTTAGACAAGTAGGCCGGTAAGTCTCACATAAGTTGTATGTAAGCTAATGGAACCCTTGATAACTAAATATATTAGACAAGAATGGTAAAAGAAAATGGCTATTTCAGGGACAGCATGGTCTTAGGAGTGGTTTCTCTTGCGATAGTATCATTGTGTCAGAATATAGCAGATGAAGTTGATTATAGTGGGAGGGTGGACGCGGTAACAATAGATTTTGTGAAGGCATTTGATGTTGTCCCACACGTAAACTGGTTCATACATTAATGCAATCGGGTATTGACACGAGAGTTGTGGCGTGGATTGATGAGCTTCTTCGAGATAGGAAACAAAGTCCGAGTTTGACAACAATTTTAAACTCTAGCAACGGTAACTTCAGGGATACCTCAAGGAACCGTTATTGGACCTCTTCTGTTTCTCGTGTTTGTGAATGGCCTGCCAGACAATTTATTTACAAAAGTACGGCTATTTGCAGATGACTGTATAATATATCGAGTTTTGCAGGGTGATCTAGATAGATTACATTTATGGACGAAACAAAAGCATGACAATAAATAGTTTGAACAGCAAAACCATCACGTTTAGTAGGGGCCGCAAATATAGTGAAACTCAATACCGTTTAGACAACGAAAATATTCTAAGAGTTTTGTCTTCTAGGTACCTGGGAATAATTTTTGACAGTAAACTGAGTTGGGAAATCAGGTAAAATGTGTCGTAAGGGAAGCTTAAATTTTACTATGCGAATTTTAAAGAGTACTATAAAAGAGAGAGAATTATCTTACGTATCTCTAGTTCGTCCATTAATAGAACAGTCCTAGTCCATTAATGGAAGGGTTTGTTGGGTCCCTTCTGGGAATTCACAAAAGGAATATTTGAAAATAGTACTGAGAAGAGCATATAAATTTACTTTCCGAAGCAATAGCAAAGTAGAATGGGAGTCTCCAGAAATCAGGAAGGTTAAGGCCCTGAACAAAGTGTATGGAGGTTATCTAGTTTGGAAAGATATCTACATCAGACTCAGTAAACCCTCGTACTTTCATAGAGGGGATCATAAACACAAAACCCAGTTTAAGCCACAGAGAGCAGATGTTGGAAAATTTTCCTTTACAAATAGAACAATAACGGACTGGAATAAGTTGCCTGCGACAGTCCTGGAACCCTTTCCTCTAGGTGTTCAAAATTTTAAAAGTAAATTAACCAATGATATTTGAAAACTTTATTAATTAACTGGCATTTTATTATTATAGTTATTTTTATTGCTATTATTATTATTAGTATTGTGATAATTACTACTAAATGTGCTTTATTAAATAAATAATTATATTTAAAGTAGTATTGTATTCAAGTGTGGTGACGTGTTGCGAAGTGCAATAAAGAAGTAGAAAAAGTAGGAAACTGCAAATGTAGTGAAGTGAAGTGTATTTAATAAGTCGCGTATTTAATGGTTTAAAATAATTTTGTAGGTCAACCATAACATGTAGTTTTCCTATTATTGTTATTATTAATTGTATTTCTATCTTATAATTGTTATAATTATTGTAATATGTGAATTGTAGTGTTCTGCCACCAGGTTGTAAAAACTACCTGCATAAATAATAAATATCTAATCTAATATCTAAATACATGTATCGCTATAATTTCGGTTCCAGCTTCAGGTTTCCACTCTGATAAATTCTTGTTAAAAATCATTATTTGAGAATCAATAAATCCACTGCAAGGCCAATTGATGTTGAGTAGAATCAAATATTTGTGCTCGACCTTTTCTTCAGTATATCGTTTCACATAATTAAATATTTCAAGCTATACAATTATGTATCAAGAGATTGAAAAGTAATTTAAATCCGTAACTGAAAGTACTTAACATTTGCACCTTGTTTCTAAAACAAGAACAGACTTATAATTTTCATTTATTTTGATGATAATGATTTTACAGAGGTTTATAATCTCTCTTATTAGTACTGTACCCTAGGATAAAGATAAGTTCCCAAGTTCGAGCACTGCGATTGCTGTCCTGCAGGAGACAATACTAGTAAAATGTTTAGAGTACGTATTTTTGAATCTAAGGCTGTTTGTGAGCATGGTCTGCTCTTTCGTCCCAAGCGGAAACGCCGAAACTATTTGAGGTCGAAGTGACTCACACAAGGGTACTTTGAAAGGTGTTAGAGTTTCTGATACGTAGTAATAAAAGATAAAATAAATTTAAGAGTAAATGGCGGAAGCTGGTTGGCACAAGAAAAACACTGGTTTAGTGATACCTAGGAACATATTCGACAAGCAAAAGAATTAATAAATCTTAGAAAATAAAATGCTGTCTCCAAGGAGAAAAACCTTTTATTGGAATGATTTGTGAAATGTGTAGTTTTGAAAAATGACGCGTGAATTCAATATATTGCCTTAATCAAAAATATTATTTTAATTAATAACGTGATTGTTTACATACATTATTTTCATGTATCGAAGTTGTTTTTCTAGTACTTCCACATAATTAAGATTCAGCCCAACAATCTTTCAAGGAATGTTCATAAATTGAAAATCAAAAGTGAAAATGTGTGTTATATAATATTGATATATTTTCAAATACTTGTAATTAGATTTGATATTTAATAAATCTGTCTTGCAACAAACACAAATTCTATTTTTCTGAGACACAAATCTAGTGAAACAACTTTTTACAACAATAGTCTCAGTCTATTACACACAGATTACAACCTGTTGGAGAATTAGTCCTTGCAAGCACAAACCTCAGAAAAATATCTGCAGAAGCGTGAAATTACAGGTAATAGTATACTTACTGTGTGTCGCCATATGGGAGATACATCTACATCTCGCAGCCGTTGAGACGTACCAACTGAATCCGCTAGGGGCCATCAAACACTCCAGGGTCACTTTGCCACGACTTGTAATGAGTGGCATTGTAGAAAATTGCCGCTGAAGCAGAGCCCTTTCAATTGGTATATTGGACGTCGTGCCACTAAAAAGTTATATACTGAACACCTTCCTCCATTCATCGTGTAGCGACAAACGTTCTGTAAATATTGCGCAGGAAGCACGCCCTGGGTAATTTACCCGTGCGAACTGAGTGCGAGCTGGGGCTAAGCTCAACTCATCAACGCGATAAGAGACGGCACCCGCAAAAAGGAGGGAGGGGGAAGTTGTGGTTCGCCGGTCGCTTACACTCAACATGCTGGATTTTCGGATGGACATGAAGTTTTACCAGCCTGTTATATGAGATATAGAAAACTTATTCGTAACGGTAAATGAACTGCAGATTTGATTTTTCTGTATTGCTAATAAAATAGAAACTCACCCTAAGCTCTACTACCACTACAAGCAAAAGGAAAGCATACCAAAATGTGCGCATGGTGAAGCTACATTTACGTCCAGAATCAAATCAAAGGGCCATTTCAGCATTTGCTCAACGGATCAGGAAAACCGGACAAAAACCCGATCGATACGGGGGTCATTGACCAGGAAGCTGAAGTATATTACTTGATACAGGCATATTGTCTTTTTAAAAAATATACAATATAAGTGTGAACTAATTCATTATACTATATCATTGTTTTGTTTAAGTAAACATTATTTCTTTTTTAGACGTTCAGTAGAGTGAGGCGATCATAAGAGTGGCACTCAATTAGACTAACGCTAGCCTGGAAAACTAGTAGCCCTAAGCTAGCCCAAACCAGGCTTGAATGAGGAAACTCTCCTAAGAGACGTTGCTTGTCGAAGTATCCATCGACAGCCTGAGGGGGCACAACTGCTCACCAAGGGCGAAAGAATCATAGCAAAAGGCCCAGATGTCCATCCCGGAAGAGCTTCCTCTTCCTGAATCAGAAAGGACGTGCGAGCTGGGAACCGTGAACACACCGATATTGTGTCATTATTTTCTTTTCAGGCCCCACGTTGTGCTAGCTATTTGTGAAATTACTTTCTTCTTATGCCCCACGGTGGGCTAGCTATTTGTGAAATATCTTTTTGGTCTCTCCTATTACTTTTTCTATAGTAGATACTATTTTCACAAACATCCAATACTATGAAGGGCATTACTTCCCCTGCTATTGTTAATATTGTTATTTATACCATTGACCTGCTATGCTTGGAAAATTCTCTTATTTTTAACACTGATTTATTGAATTTACTTCCAATTTAATCATGGGTTCGATACACAACATACTACTCCTTACCTGTTGCATGTGGACGTGTAATTCCATACAGAATCACGATTCCTGGAAGTTCTATTGATTGAAACCAATTATTAGATTGATAGCAACAATATAAATTATCAGCCTTTTCAACAATAAAAAGTAACATTTATTCGTATACATATTACTTATTCTATTGATCTCATGAGAATTACTTTTTCAATGTAGAACTTTAATGTTACCATTAATGTTACCAACAGCGTACGCGTTTGAATATTGTTCGTAAGCTTACAACCATATCTCTAACGACGGCTTCTCGGTTGACCAGCAGAATGTTGTCCATGAAATCCTTAGTATCCCAATTCTAGCGTTCTTGCCTATCATTAAAAATAAATTTAAAATGTTAGAAACTAATTTACAATGTCCTCAACGATTTGATCTTAATAGGATTTGATATATTCCAAAAAATCAATATGCGGTTGCGACTTTCCTTCGTCAGAAACACCCACTTGCGACTGACAATATTCAGCTACTTATTGAAAAAATCCTTTCATTTATAGAGCTACCGTAGTATATAGCCCCTTGAAACACGGAGTCTATTTTAATTCAAAATTCCAGAAACTACATTAATAAAATTTACAATTACAATTTACTACTACAATTTAAACAATACCAAGCTCTCAAACGATTCATAAATTCCCGCCTCACTTATCACTTAAATAATAGCCTATGCTGAAAATCCGTTCACACCTCACCAACCGCTTACGTGTGCACGCCTCAATGTCTCTTTAGAGACTGTTTCCTTGCACCCTTCTATAAGATCATGGCTTCCAATGCTCTGCCTACACTTTTTGCATATAATGTGTTCGGAGCTATGTCCATCTGCACAGTGCTATAACACCAAGAATGGAATATTACACTTTGTTGACCGGTTATCCTAACAACGCGTATTCTTTGACTTTGAGTTAGCATACAATATCATTATTCTTAACGCTGGATGCCGATTTTATCATTCAAACTAAACCCGGAGTTCTTGGCTTATCACTATCTTGCGACGTGGAAAGTCACTCTGTGTAATGTATTTCGTATTTCTTAGTGACATGATTGATATAAATAGCTTCAACCTGATTAGGATGTACAACGTTAAATTGTGTAAAACATAATTGTTTTTAGTAGTAACTAGATAGCCGACGCAATGCTAACAGGGCGTCGGCATGAACAAACCATAGCGCTGGGCTGTTCTTCCCAAAAGGGGGCAGATTAATATTTACGATATTGATAGAGTTTCAAGATCCTAAGAGTGAAACCTAGAATGGGGTTGTGGTGATTGATCAAAGTCAAGACGTGGAGCAACCCAGGAGTCTACACTTTCGTCGGACGTCATCAGATAAAGGGATATTTACCTTATTTAAAGACGCCATCACATTTATCATAAACTAGGAGAACCCGTCAAAATTTGACGGTGAGATCTGAGATAAATGTAAAATACTGTGTCCAGACTAATGTTCACAATATGTTGCATTGTTTGGATCTTCAGGGTATAACGAAGATATTCTGTGTTGTGGAGTTCCCAAAATTTTGAACACGTATGGCCCATGACCAGGTGGCAATGCAATATCGGCACCAAATGACACAAAAAACAGCACCATTATACTGACGGATATTATTTCTAACGTTTTTTGATGTGTTATCATCTCCTATAAACAACTGTTTGATTTTTTCTGGCATATTCCTCGAAGGTAAACTTATTTTCTCATTTAAGCAACACAGAGTAAACTCGTTTGCAGGATTTCTCTCACATGACAAGTACAAAGCAGAACAAAACTGACATTTCATAGACGATGACCCAACAGAAAACGAAATGACTCCCTGTCACGACACCTACGCTGACTTCCTCTCTCCCTGCGTCCAGTTAACGAACGTTTGCGTCTTTTGGAGGGCGTGGGCAAGAATTCGGAATAACCTGTGAACAACTTCACTAGTTCAGTACAACCGAGCAAAACTCACTGTCCGAATGTTCTTTTCAAAATACACTACAAAAGCAAATACATGCAAGCTGTCAACACAAAGATGCAATTGTTTCACTGAAACAAAACCTTGACGAATTGTAAATAAATTTCAACAATCAAAACAAAACATCAAGCAGCGTCACCATGAAGCAGCGTTGACCCATATATACGACTCAATAAATTGAAGTTGTAACAACCATCCTTTGGAAGAAAACAATTGACTTTTGATAAGCGTACTATTAAAGAATGATTTAATTCATTAATTTACACCGTAAATGTTGGTGAATCAAAACCAACAATATCTAATAACACATCTGGGGATCACATTCTTTCATTTAAAGGAAAAAATACTACAATCGGTTAAGTAGAAGCTCTAAACGAAGTCATGGCAAAATACCTTATTTTTTTAAATATATGAATAGAACAACAGACATTTTAAGGCAATTTTATTGACTTCGTGATACATGGGCAATCTTACAAACTGAGTTGCTGAAACTTTCGACGACACAGAAGGTTTTCTGCATCTCTTTAATCTAGTGAAAATGGTGAAAAGTGGTCCGACGGTAACGTAATCAACATTTACCAGTTCAGAGCAGACGAGCACTTTGCAAGTAGTTTGTCTACCGCAAGCGCCGTATGCCGCTTTGCCGGAGCGCCCATGAGCGGGGACAGCGCCAGCGCCGCCTGCTCCCGCCGCCATCGCCCGCGGGGCGCGCCAGACGACGCAAATCGAGACGAAGTAGTTGCTCTGTCTACCGCAAGCGCTGTAGAGAGTCCTTGCCGCCCCGCCGAGCGCCTGTGGCCAGGGAAAGCGCCAGCGCTGCCTGCCGGGCCGGCGCCGCCCGCGGGCGCCCCGCGCCGCCCAGCCCCGCCCCCAGCAGCGCCAGCACCACCGCCACCTCCCCCAGCGCCAACGGCGCGGGGCCCCCCGCCTCCGCCGCGCCCAGCAGCGCCGGCTGCACCACGCGCGCCGCCGCGCCCTGCAGCCAGTGCTCGATCAGGCCCGCCTGCGCTTAACTCCTTTCTTCGGGTTAAGGACCACTCGTCAGGCCCGCCTGCGCACACACGCCACGCCACACCCTCAGACATCGGCATCACAGCGATTGAACGCTCCTTTCTTCCTACAGTGGATTAGATGAAGGAAGCCACTGCTCGATCAGGCCCTCCTGCGCACACACGACACGCCACACCATCAGACATCGGCATCACAGCGATGGGAACGCTCCTTTCTTACAGTGGGTTAGAGGAAAGAAGCCACTTCTCGATCAGGCGCGCCTGCGCACACACGCCACACGCCACACCATCAGACATCGGCATCACAGCGATGGGAACGCTCCTTTCTTACAGTGGATTAGAGGAGAGAAGCCACTGCTCGATCAGGCCCGCCTGCGCACACACGCCACGCCACACCATCAGACATCGGCATCACAGCGATGGGAACGCTCCTTTCTTACAGTGGATTAGAGGAGAGAAGCCACTGCCGATCAGGCCCGCCGCCACCCTTTTTGTGGATTAAGGAAGAAGCCACTGCTCGATCAGGCGCGCCTGCGCACACACGCCACACCACACCATCAGACATCGGCATCACAGCGATGGGCCAGGCGCGCCTGCGCACACACGCCACCCACCCCGACACGGATCACAGCGATGGGAACGCTCCTTTCTTACAGTGGATTAGAGGAAAGAAGCCACTGCCGCCACCCACACCATCAGACATCGGCATACAGCGATGGGAACGCTCCTTTCTTAAGTGGATTAGAGGAAGAAGCCACTGCTCGATCAGGCCCGCCTGCGCACACACGACACGCCACACCATCAGACATCGGCATCACAGCGATGGGAACGCTCCTTTCTTACAGTGGATTACAGGAAAGAAGCCACTGCTCGATCAGGCCCGCCTGCGCACACACGACACGCCACACCATCAGACATCGGCATCACAGCGATGGGAACGCTCCTTTCTTACAGTGGATTAGATAAAGAAGCCACTGCTCGATCAGGCCCGCCTGCGCACACACGCAACGCCACACCCTCAGATATCGGCATCACAGCGATTGAACGCTCCTTTCTTACGGTGGATTAGATAAAGAAGCCACTGCTCGATCAGGCGCGCCTGCGCACACACGCCACGCCACACCCTCAGACATCGGCATAACAGCGATGGGAACGCTCCTTTCTTACAAGGTGTTAGAGGAAAGAAGCCAGTGCACGATCAGGCCGCCTGCGCACACACGCCACGGCTCACGGAACGCTCCTTTCTTACAGTGGATTAGATAAAGAAGCCACTGCTCGATCAGGCCCGCCTGCGCACACACGCCACCCACACCCTCAGACATCGGCATACAGCATGGAACGCTCCTTTCTTACAAGGTGTTAGAGGAAAGAAGCCACTGCACGATCAGGCTCGCCTGCGCACACACGCCACACCACACCCACAGACATCGGCATAAATGCGATTCAATGCTCCTTTCTTACAGTGGATTCGAGGAAAGAAGCCAGCTCGATCAGGCCCGCCTGCGCACACACGCCACGCCACACCCTCAGACATCGGCATAAATGCGATTCAATGCTCCTTTCTTACAGTGGATTCGAGGAAAGAAGCCACTGCTCGATCAGGCCCGCCTGCGCACACACGCCACGCCACACCCTCAGACATTGGCATAAATGCGATTCAATGCTCCTTTCTTACAGTGGATTAGATAAAGAAGCCACTGCTCGATCAGGCCCGCCTGCGCACACACGCCACCCACACCTCAGCATGGCATAAATGCGATTCAATGCTCCTTTCTTACAGTGGATTAGATAAAGAAGCCACTGCTCGATCAGGCCCGCCTGCGCACACACGCCACACCACACCCTCAGACATCGGCATCACAGCGATGGGAACGCCCCTTTCTTACAGTGGATTAGAGGAAAGAAGCCACTGCTCGATCAGGCCCGCCTGCGCACACACGCCACACCACACCTTCCGACATCGACATAACAGCGATGGGAATGCTCTTTTCTTAGTGTGGATTAGAGGAAAGAAGCCACTGCTCGTTTAGGCGAGCCTGCGTACACACGCCACAACACTCCCAGATATCGGCATAAAAGCGATGTAACGCTTCTTTCTTGTAGGTCAGGTCTGTACACACACCACCACTCACGGCACACCTATAAACAGCAATCTGAACATTGCAATTGCCTTCGTTATCGTAGTGTATAGGAAAGAAGCTATTGCTGCATGTTGCCTGTTTGTACACATCACCACTCATGAGACCCCTGATGATTTCGGGGAAATAGTAATTTGGACATTACTAATTCTTTTTTAATTGTCCCATTACCACTACTGCGGTAAAGAGAAAGTCGTGTATTTCTGTAAGAAAAATCGGCGAATTATTGGCAAATTAAGCTTATTACAATGCCCTGGTAACGAAAAAGTGTATAAATCCAGTTACGAAATTTCGAAACAAAATTCTCTAACACATGATGTATCCATGTTGTGTAGATCCTTGATACCGAAAAATCGAAGGACCGCAAAATGTTTATTTGTCCGTCTGTCAACAAAGTTAAGGGCTAAACCGTTCTGTCGATTTTCTCCAAAATCCCCAGTCGATCTGGCTGATGTTGTGACCCTTTGAATTTGAAACCTATATTTTATTTTTGGGGAGTTCTTTACATAAAGCCCTGGAACATTTTCCAAATTTTCAAAATTATGGCACCATCTTAATTGATTAAATTCGGTTGTTGTGTAGAGTAGATGATGTTTAAGAGAATGGTGCAGGTCTCAATTTTGTTGAAAACTCTGATTTTACGAAAATTACGAAAATTGTAAATTTTTTCGGCGTATTCCTCCAACCACAATTAGAAAAAAATATTTTTTCTCAACAAAATGGTTTAACCAGCAACAGATCTTGAAATAAATTCATGTTGAATTTTTTGAAAATACGATTATTTTGTGTGTAAATTGATGAGAAAAATTGTCGCTCGCTTCCAATTTACTGCGCTTTGTGAACGTAAAATTAGAGGTGAAGCTGCGCTTTTGGAATCTATGTGAGTTAGAATTTGTATATTATTTAATATTTCATTTTATTTTCATTTAATAATATTTTATATTTTATTTTATATTGTGTCCTTTAATTAATTTAATTGTGAAAACATATAGATGATTTCTGCTGGTAAAAAACGAATAATTTCGATGAATATAAAATATTATATTTAATTATTATATTTTTTATCCTTTTTCATTTTCTTGCTAGCGGTATCAACAACCCTAACTGGCAAAACGTGTATCCCAAACGAATTAGCTGTGGTTATTTCTTGTATTGCCCATTGTTGCTGTGGTTATTTCTTGTAGTTCTTGTATTGCCCATTGTTGTAAACGCCGCACTAATAATTGAAAGCGATAATGGCTGATGCGTTCACTTTAATATAAACCAATAATTTAATATATGTGAAGAATATTACAAGACTATACTGTTCAATAACTACTATTATATATTGTATTTGTAACTCACCTGGTAATTGGTTTCGAAAAAAATATTTCATACAGAAGTTAAAGAAAATCTTATCCTCTTTAAAATTAAGTCGACTCATTTTCCTACAAGCCTTAAGGTTAATAAGTTATAGATGCCCCACCTAGGTTTTAACAAGTTCAAAAAGTTTTCATACTTTTGACATATTTCAAAAAGTTTTCATGACTTCTTCCAGGTGAAATGTGGACTAGTATGAGTGAAGAGGTGTTCGCACGCACCTGCGTGAGGAGCAGGACGGCGCGGTCGGCCCAGGGCCGCAGGAGCGAGAAGGGCGGGAAGGCCAGCGCGTAGGCGTCGCAGCGCACGCTCTCGCGCAGCAGGCGCAGGCGGGGCAGCGCGGCGGGCGGCGGCGGCAGCCCCAGCGGGCAGAAGGCGCCTCCCAGGGAGTTGCCCAGCTGCGCGTAGTCGCCGCGCGCCAGGCGCTCGCCCAGCTCCTGCGCCGACCGCTCCTTCTCGAAGCGCGCCCGCACCGCCTGGTGCGTCGGGTTCTGCACACACACACACACACACAAACAACTCTTCATTCTCATTTACTAGTAATTAGCATAATGAATATATTACAGTCATTCTAAGATGTTGTGACCTACTAAAGCAAGAGATGAGCTTCACTACTTATATATACACTGTATATATTTCCTCCTTCATTTATCGTTACCCTTTTTCAAATGAGGTGATGATATTTTAATACTCATTGAATGGATGATAATGAATGAATATTAATGAGAATACAAATAAATATGGTCAAGATTCCGGCTAGGATTCGATAGGTTTGGTAATTGGAGGTAAATCTGGTATAACGGAAAAGAGAAAAAAAACATTATCGGTATATGCTTTATTACAAGGCCGCAATTTGTAGGTTTCGAAAAATAATGTAAAGGAAAGCGAGAATATAATGAGAATCTTTTTGTACGAGAACTTGTCGGGCAATATATTCTTCTGTATGTATTTTTCAAGATTAAGTAGTGGTTGGATATCAATCTGTCGCCCATCGTGGAGCTAGATTCAAAAAACAATATTCCCAATGAAATATGAGTTTTAATATTTTCAAAATAGGCCTTTATTTGAGAATTAGATATTATAAACCCCGACGAACAGCACTATCGCATCACTGTCTGCCGCATTTCTTCAATCTAACAAATATTAATCGTGTCGAGTGTCAGGCAGAGGGGAATCAATAAACTGAAAGTTCGACGATAAGGATATGCTCACGTGGTTTTTGTCCAATGAAAACTAACTGATTGGTAACTAGTGGAAGGCTTAAGATGTCTCGTGCGTTTACTACACGCTCTAGGCGTTTATCATGTATAATTTTCAATAGCAGCAGTCATACGTCACCGACACGCGATCTGTCACTTTCTTATAATAACCTCGTAATAGTCTAGTTGGTTACAATTGAAAACTACGTCGTACTGAGTAAGTTGTGCAGAGTTTTGCAACGACGCACTTGAATACCACGTCTGCCTAGAACACTATCATTGAGTTCTCATTACGTCTGCCTTTTGTTTTTCCCTAAGCCCCTCGCTCGCTAATGATCTCCTGACTCCCATGGTGTATGAACAAGCTTCAATTCCCGACGTGTAGGGCTTATGATTTGTCAGCATTCTACTTTCTAGAAGATTCTGCCGGGATCGTAACCCGATTTAATGGCGGAAGATCTTTCCAGGACCTTTGGTCATTTCCGGCTTTGAACTCGCACTATGTCCCTGCACTTCTGTGAGACCTCAAACCCTCACGGTTGCGTGTTAGGCCTGTCTCGATTTCCGTTTTTGAGATCGATGTCCTTTATTTACCGCATTAAGCAATTGAGGTCTAAGAACCGCTTTGTTGGAGGTTTTTACTTTGGTTTGAAAATTGACTTGCCTGTCGAGGAGCTCGTAGTGGTAAGGAAAAGGAAGGGATGTGTTTATGACTGCTAAGAAGAGGACTTTTATGACCTAAAATCTTGAAATATACTTTTAAAAATATGCATTTATGACATAAAATTTCTAAAATATTCACTTTTATGTGAATTAAAATTAAAAATATTTAATTTCCTCTATAAATATTTTTGATAATATTCTGGAGAAGTATGCTTGGAATGATGAAAGATGTATTTTTGCCTCGTAATATAATTTCCCCTCTTTCGCGGGAGAAATAACTGAAGTAAATATTCACCTTAGTGAAGTACATTGTTCGTCTTGTTGTATTTCTTCTGACTGATTGAAAAACCTGATGTCAAGGAATATCCTACATTTTCACAAGTATTTTATCACCTATAGAAAACAAAAAACCCAAACAGTTACAAGCTCTTTAGAATCAGTGAACGCTTACTAATAAATAGATTCTATGAAAGATATAACGTTTTATAGATAAGTCTCTATTTTAAAAAATATGCAAAAAAATACGCAAATAGTTATACGAATGTACACCAATAGGAAAAGTCGGCCAAATATGCATTAACATATTTATTTATGTAGTATCATTTTCTAACTAAACGTTAAGATATTTCTCTTAAGTATGCACTGAAGGAACAGACAAAAGTATCGAAGATCATATAGAGCCGCTCTATAATGACCGCCAGTTGTGCAAGAAGGGACGAGAGGGAGCGATTTCCGCTGACACAAACCTAAAACCGGGGGTTGAGGCCGAGGATGCAGCGGCCGGAGTGATGGAAATCGCAGAAATCTCATTCCCCGGAAAACCACGCCTTCGATATGCGAAAGCTCGCGTAATGTTATGTGCCCATCGCGTGCTCTTTGAAGATAGGGTCGCGGTGCAGAAACTGCTCTGCGGGTAACTGACTCTGTGGCGCCGATTAAACTCGCTGCCGTGGGGCGCTGAGAGACGAGTCGCGTCTTGTGCCGCTCCAGTGACCCCGGGTGCCTAGTGCTGTAGGCGGGCACGTCATACATGACACTCCGGTTCAGTTAATTGGTTTGGTTTGTTTTTTCGTGTTTCCGGGAGCGTCAACTGCTTCGGCCATTAGTCCCGTTAGTGCAGTGCAAGTTTTTCTCGGGAGTTGGCGGTGATCTTCTCCCGCTGGATGGCGTGATCCGGCGCCAACCTACCGTCGGCTAGTGGGGTTTCCCCCTAACCAGGACTCTCCCACCAGCGGGGCACCGCCCCAAGCTCTAAGCTCCCGACTGGTCACCCGGAATATGTGGTAGTGTAGTGCATGTTAGTGTAGTGTGTGTGTGTGTGTGTAAGGGGAGAGGGTAGGACAAGGAAGAGGACGGACAGACCGCGCGCGGTCCGTGGCCCGTTTGTTAGAGTACTGCTCCGGCATTCTCCTAGTGTTGATCGGAGAAACCACGGAAAACTACCGATCAGAGCAGGCAGCCGCTAGAATTCTCATCCAGACAACGACTGAATTCGACCTAGCTGAAAAGCTAGTGTCTAAAATCCTGCCGCCGTCAGGACTCGAACCTAGAACCTCCCTCCCGGTCAGAGGCGCTTCATTGGCAGCAGTTGATGCACTGAGCTACCGCTCCCGGTCCGGTTCAGTTAAGATATTTTTCAATTTTTAATGGCTTTTGGAATTTTGTTGATAAATAAGTGAGAACAGTACAATTACCTTCAATAGTTCAATTATCTTCAATATTTCAATTCCTTTCCATATTTCAATTCCTTTCAATATTTCAATTCCTTTCAATTCCTTTCAATATTCAATTCCTTTCAATATTTCAATTCCTTTCAATATTTCAATTCCTTTCAATATTCAATTCCTTTCAATAGTTCAATTCCTTTCAATAGTTCAATTCCTTTCAATAGTTCAATTCCTTTCAATAGTTCAATTCCTTTCAATAGTTCAATTCCTTTCAATAGTTCAATTCCTTTCAATAGTTCAATTCCTTTCAATAGTTCAATTCCTTTCAATAGTTCAATTCCTTTCAATAGTTCAATTCCTTTCAATAGTTCAATTCCTTTCAATAGTTCAATTCCTTTCAATAGTTCAATTATTTTCAATAGTTCAATTATTTTCAATAGTTCAATTACTTTCAATAGTTCAATTATTATCAATTGTTCAATTATATTCAATTTTCTGTGGCTTAGTGATTATTTTCTCTTTTCATATATCAAATCTCCATTTCCTTTGGTTTAGAGTTTTACTTTTATGAATTTAAAGTAAAATATATAAAGTTGGTGAGTGTTATATGTTAATATTTGTTCCATGCTGATTCCATGCCACCTTTTCTGATTAGGCACTGAGTATCTTAAAATTTGGCTTATCTCGGTTATGCTGATGAGTCAATTTGCAATATACTATATTAATAATTGATTTATTATTTTGTGTTTCAGGACACATGACGTGCTAAGGTCTTTAGTCTTGTAAGTGTAGTGCATGTTCTTTCCTTGAGAGGTGATGGTGAATGCAGCTTCCTCCGCTGAATGCAGCTTCGAACTACATGTTGGGTGGCCAGGTTTTCCCCAAAACCATCTCCCACCAGGAGAGCACCGCTCGTGCCGGGGCAAAGTTTAAACATCCGACTGGTATTCTGGTATGTGCGACAGTGAACTGCATGGAAGTTATAAATATATAAAGAAGGTGTGAGGGTAGGACAAAGAAAAAGAAATAAAGATCGCGCACGGTCTGTAGATCGTTTGTTAGGATACTACTCCGAGATTTCTCAGGTGTTAATCGGAGATTAAGAGCTCAGAGGAACTGGCAACTATAATTGTTTTCAGACAGTGGAAGAATTACACCTAGCTATCTAGCTAATGTATAAAATCCTACCAGAGTCGGACTGGAACAAAGAACTGTGGCGGTCAATTCAGACGCGCCCAATATTTAGACATTACTTAGAAAAACAACTCAATTTTCTTATGTAAACATGGACGAACAATGGATGTTTTGTGTGGAGCATTGCAGAGGAATTGCAGTGATCACAGAATTGCCGAGCAACAGAAAGGAAAGTTCCGAAAAAATGTTTATTAATTTTCAATTATTCCAAATTTATAACCAGGCCAAGATTGTTTTACATTTAAGATATTTAGAATGACATGGCTACGCATGAAATTATGCATAATCTACTTTTGTTCTTGCTTTTAATCTAACTGGTAAAGTGCACCTGTATGGATGTTAAGAAAATTTAATCGTATGTATGTAGTGGGAAGTAGGTGTTGTTTTGTTTTGTTTTGTTTTGTTGTTGTTTTGTTTTGTTTGCACAGTGTTTGTTATGACTCGCGAAGAAAATTTGGCCAACATATGAAAGAATAAGGAATAAATCCGACCATATTTATTTGGTTTCATAATAGAAATTTTATGGAGTTATTATTTTAGACGGTAATATCATGGCAAATACGAAGTAATTAAATTTTATACCTCTTCCCAAAGCAGTAATATTTTTTATTTCAATTTCCTGTATAGGATCGGTTCACCTGCTCACGACATTAAACAAAATCGTTGAATGCTTCGCGACCCACATTTAGAAAGACAACAATTAATTATTACGAACGGGTTTGTTTATTTGTATAATTTCAGGAAGGGGTTGTGAGTATATATATATATATATATATATATATATATATATATATATATATACACATATATATAGAAACCACGACAGGGTCTCACAATCACAAGCCTATCAGTGAGATCAGTTGATGCTCTGACCCAGCTAAGCTGGTGCAATATTAATAAAATGATCGCGTGTTCGACACGTGTGGGCATTCATTTATAAATATATGAAATATGTACGTCTTTAATACCACAATATTTAGTAGATGAGAATGTACAATACTTCACTGAGACCCTTTGTAACTGAAAAAGATGATTGTTAAAGTGAAAACAAAAATATTTTTTATATAGCAAGTCTTCATGAGGTACATGAATTAGTTAACAACCTCAACAAAACAATTAACGCGCATTACATGAAACTTAATAGGAGCCAGGGATTGGGATTGGGTCTGCATGGGGAGGGGTTTCGAAAGCTCACCATGTGGTCGAAATAGAAGTCGAGCGGCCGCATGGCGGTGAAGGTGCCCCAGTAGAGCCTGCGTCGACAACTGCTGCAGGGAGTCGACGGGCGGCGGGAAGTGCGGCGCGGTGAGGTGCGCCAGCGGGGGGGCGCGGGGAAGGGAGGCGGGGGCGGTGGCCAGCAGCACGCCCAGCGCCTCCAGCAGCCCCGCGGCCGCCCGCCCGCGCCTGGCGCCGCCGCCACGCCCACGCACGCCCTCGCCCACGCACTCGCCCCGCTCCGCCCGGCCCCGCGCGCTCTGCACACGCAACATGCATCGGCTTTAGGTACTCGGTTAAAAGTTCGACACTCTATTGAGACACCCTGCCATAGAGGCACCCCTCCAGAGAGGCATCCCTCCCGAGAGGCCGCCACGGCCACGCACGCACTCGCCCACGCACTCGCCCCGCTCCGCCTGGCACAGCGCCTCTGCACACGCAAGATGCATCGGCTTTAGGTACTCGGTTAAACGTTCGACACTCTCCGAGACGGAGACGCAATTCCGGAGACGCACTTTCCGGAGACGCACTCTCCGGAGACGATTTCTCCGGAGACGATTTCTCCGGAGACGATTTCTCCTGAGACGATTTATCTGGAACGCCTTCTCCGGAGACGCCTTTCCCGGAGACGCCTTCTCTGGAGACGCCTTCTCTGGAGACGCCTTCTCTGGAGACGCCTCTCCGGAGACGCCTTCTCCGGAGACGCTTTCTCCGGAGACGCCTTCTCCGGAGACGCCTTCTCCGGAGACGCCTTCTCCGGAGACGCCTTCTCCGGAGACGCCTTCTCCGGAGACGCCTTCTCCGGAGACGCCTTCTCCGGAGACGCCTTCTCCGGAGACGCCTTCTCCGGAGACGATTTCTCCGGAGACGCTTTCTCCGGAGACGATTTCTCCGGAGAGCCTTCTCCGGAGACGCCTTCTCCGGAGACGCCTTCTCCGGAGACGCCTTCTCCGGAGACGCCTTCTCCGGAGACGACTTTTCCGGAGACGACTTTTCCGGAGACGCCTTTCGAGACGACTTTCGAGACGCATTCTCCGAGACGACTTTTCCGGCATTCACTAGACACGAAGTCACCTGAGACGCAATCACCCGAGATACATTCTAAAGAGGTGCATTAACTAGAAATGCGTTTTCCAGCAATGAATTCTCAAAGTAGCAATTTCATTTGTTAACTTATTTATTAATCCGAGCAAAAGGTAATTGTTATGCATATTATATAAATGCAAGTTTTAATTTAGAAGCTAATTAGAGTTTAATTTATGAGCGAGTTAGCGCAAAACTAGAATTACTAGAGCACATATTGATATTTAACCATTTTTTATATTCACAAATAATATTTTGTGTCAAAAATCTTAATTGTTTACTTACTAACTTTCAGTTACATTGAAGTATACAAAGTGCATAAGGTGGGAAGAAAAGGATATTCGTAGTGTAGTAGACGATCTATTAGCATTATTTGGTGAATAAGATAAACAAATATCATCTATTATAGTTTGAACGGAATAAAAAATAATGAATATGAGACAGCGGAAAGAGGAGAAGGCGAACAATGGACCGGAGCGAGGGGAGGAGAAAATTGCGACTAGAGAAAAAAAGGCGATGTAAAAGAGATAAAAGAGAGAAACGGAAGAGAATAAACTAAACAGAAGATAAGAAGTAAGAGAAGGAGATAACATGAGGAGAAGGGAAGATGGGAATGAGAAACTAGTGGTGCTACAAAAGTATATACTTTTTCTCGCATTATTTGTATGTGTCCCGCTATATTATGGTACTACATAAACCTGCAAAAGGATAAAATGCATTCATTATCTTAAATACTCGATCATAGAAATCTTAAGAAAAACTTCAGTATGAATATGAATTAGAAAGTGATTCATCACTTTCTTCACTAACTTCCGTGTTAAATGTACAGTCAGAAGATATACAGTCGAAAGTTTCAGTTATTTTTTAGAAAAAAGAAAAGCTTGTTTACCATTCGGTCTCAGGAGAGTTTCGTAATCTGTGACGATCTGAAGAGATGATTGCGATGATGATGATGTGAATAACAATCCAGTAATGACAGAAAGAGCTGCAAGGGATACGAGAAATCCTTGCAAGAAGATATACAAATGGAAAGCATACGCTTACCTTTGCTAAAAGACGCTCCCCCCCCCAACCACCCATTGGAAACGCAATAATAAATATACAGGCACAAGAGTTCGTACCCGGCTGCTGGGCGAAGCGCAGAGGGTGGCGCCGGGCACCGGGCTGCAGGCGCGCCACCGCGAGTAGCGCCAGCCCCGTCGCCCCGTCGCCATACGTCGGGGCCGCCAACAGCGTCCCCCCAGGGGACGCCGTAGTCCAGTTGTGCGACACGAGCAGGTTCAATGCAAAACCGCCGGTCACGTTTGTCACACTACGAGACGTCCTGTTCAGAGACTCATTCCAAAAACTTTTGCCGTCTTCAATCGGTATGTAAGACACTTTGCCGTTCAAAACGTGTGCTAGCGTCTCCACAATTTTCATCTCTACACCACTACCATTACCTGCACAAATATTATTGCGAATAAAGAATAATTAATTCACATCAATTTACAGAATAATTTGATTGAGATACCAGAAAAATGAATTGTAATGATTTGTGTTTTCACAGAGGGAAAGCTTTCGGCAAAATATTGTACGCTTCTTCAAGAGGTCGCGAATTGGAAGTTATTAAAAGCGGAAGTTTTATTAATTTTTAAAATACCGTAAAGTAATGCGTAGTTAGCTTGAGCACGTCTATGTGTTTCCCTGAAACTTCAAAAAGAAATAATTATTTTTCCATGTACACTGTTCGGACCCATATGCTAGAAGAAAATTATATTACGTACTGTTATGTACATTTTATTTCACATGCCTTTCAAGGCAGGGGCGTTTATTCTATGGAAGGACGGGAAGCATTGCTTCCCCTCTCATTTCTAAGGATATCTTACATTTTAATACCTTTTGACTAGTAATTTAGAATCATTTACTTGTAATCCAAGTCAAAACAGTTTAAATTGGGCGCGTTCAATTTTATCTTTACCAAAGGACACATAATTGTTATTGTCATCATTACAGTTTTTGTTTTATTATAATATTTTAGCTACCTACACATTCTCTCTCCCTCCCTCGTCATCATTTCATCTTACAATTTAATTTTTATCTTCCTTAGATTTTAATTAATCCATACGTACAATCTTTTCCGCAATGAAGAAGCCTCTGTCCATCTGACTCGAGTCAAAGCTTTGAGATTTTGAAAAACATTCTTTCAAAAATTTGGGGGTATTTCATATAAAAGCCCCCCGGACATTTTCAAAATTTTCTCAAAAATAGCTCGAAATTTTTTCTTCCAATTTCTTGTAAGAATATATTAAAATACACTTATAAAGGTGGCATATATTTTTTCGATTTACACTTTTTACTTTGAATTTTCGAAAATTGCAAAAGTTCGTATTTTTTCGTCCTCATACAAGTACAGAATTGAAGATAGAGATATTTGTTCAAGTAAAATTTGTTCTCTATGTTTAGTTCTTTCATTGAGGTCAAGTTAATTTTTTTTAAATTTTTGGTAGTTTTCCGCAATATTGCTTGCAATATGTGGTTTTAAAAAATAACAAATCAAGATTTTCTCAAAACCTGTAGATTTTTGGTAAGGATTGTGCTAAATGCACTCTACAAGATGAACAAAACGCTATATTCTTTTGTTTTTTCAAAATTTACAAAAATGATATTTTTTTGACTCGTCTCTGACGTCGTTAATATTTAGAGTAGAGGCGAGATTTTACATTATTGAATTTATGAGTACATGTGTTTTAAATAATGTCCTATAAAGTTTCTCAAAACATTCAACAGATTTGTGTGAAAATGAGCTCAAAATTGCGCATTTTCCGGAAATCACACACGTACTTTTGTCATTTTTTTAAAACAATTTCTTTCAAACTTTTTCAACGGATAGTGATAATTGCACTATTTTATATGACGTAAAGGTTATTTTACTGTATTCTTTTGATTTTCAAAAATTGCACATGTATGTTTTTTAAATATCTCTCTCTTAGTTAATACGCTCATTTCCTGCAATTGGTTTACATTATTGTATTATTGAGTACTAACAGTTAAACGTATTTTTTTAAAAACGGCTTTAAATTTTTCAGTGAAAATTGCTATTTAGGCCGAGAATTTTCTCTTCTTTAACATTCTTTAAGTAATATTTCGGTTCTACGAAACCGAACAGTGATAGATGCCAGCTAACAACAGAATGGGGCAAGACCGTAAAGGCAGTCCACACCAAGGAAATTTGAAAGCTTTACTACGAGAAAGTTTGTGCTAATCTGCAGCACTAGTTAGTTTCTCGTATAAGTATCTATACATACGTAGTAATATACGTAGTATAGAGAAAGTTACGTAATGCTGCAAATCATAGATTTCGAGATTTCAACGGAAATTCACGTTTTGGGATCCTCTAATATCGAAAAACGTCGGTCCGTCCGTTTGCCAACTGGTACCACGATGGGACCAAGCCGTACAGGCACTCAACACCAAAGAAATTGGAAAACTTTACTATGAGAAAGTTTGTGCCATTGTGTAACAGTACTAGTTTATTATGTCATTATTATAATATATTTCTCACCAGTGTTTTGTGAAGCGATAGTAGAAGACGATCAAGAGCAAGTGTAATATTGAGAAAAGGGATGGATGTTCGTCGGCGGCAAAAATACTGCCCCGCAATCGCGCATGTGACTCTAAATTGCGCGGGCGTCAGAAGATTATGGTCTCACGGCGAGCATTGATTTGAACATGCAGTCATAACATATTAACTTGACAATCGTGAGTTTCATTTCCATTGTATGACGCGTACGCTTTTTACGTAATTTCTCTTGATGTCACATGGCGAGCATCACTCGTGTTTTTCTGAGGTGTATTTAAATGTAATTGAACCATCGAAAACTGTACATTTATATATTTCTGCCAGTGACGTAGGTGCTAAAGAATAAACGTGTTGTTGTACAATACACGTGCATCTGATTGCAACTAGAAGCGAATCCGTATTCCTTGATCACTGCTCACATGAGCATCTTAGGCCTTCGGACTGTCCTGCACAAACCACAAACTACGCAGACCACTCAATATAAAAACATGTATAGTGGCCTAAACATACATACTTGAACAACACGTACACAAAATTATGCACTTATCCAAATTTGTTCATTATTCCTTCCTTGAGATCCGTTTATCATTTAGTATTGCTTGAAAATTCCCTTGATTTTGAATTAGAATTCTTATTGCCACGGCACCGATTTTAGGTAAACATCTCACCCGATCAAAAATAGAAGTAAAAATAAAATGATAGCACAGGTAAACAAGTTTATTTATTTGGCTTCTAATATTTCCCATTATCAAGAAATAGACCCAGAAAACAAGACTAACAGATTCAAATACAGAAATGGAATACTTAAAATAACATTGAAAAATAAGGCCAGATCGGAATCCATAATGAAACTTTACAAAGTAATCGCCATCCCAACCATCACCTACTGCTTTAAAACTTGGACTTCAACCGCAAAAACTGCTTCAAGAACTCAAGATTCGGAAGAGAAATTCCTAAGATCCTTGACACACCCGATTAGATAAAAAATAAATTCAGAAATAAGAGAACAATTCAAAGTGTAATTTTATGTTATCTCAAACAATGTAACTAGCACTATCCGTTGAAAAGTTAGAAGAAAAAAACTTGAGACCTTTGTTACAAAAATGGTATCTGACGGAATTTTGAGCTCGGTTTTGCGAAACACGTTTTGTGTTTTCGGTAAAATTTATTAGACGCCATGCACTCTAAATGCAATAATGTAAACATATTTCTGTTAATGTAAATATTAACGACCTGAGAGATTGGTAAAAAATATTACATTTTTGTAATTTTTGAAAAAATAGAAGTTGGAGTTTGTCATCAGAAAATGTACATCCGTCTGGTGTATGTGAACAAACACTAGCACATAGACCATGCGTAGGATTTTTCCCAAATTGAAACCCCTACCTATCCGGTCTGAGTCATAGCTCGTCAATTTTGAAAAACATTAATTAATTTTTGGGGGTACTTTACATGACGGCCCTGAGACATTTTCAATTTTTTCTAAAAAATGGCTCCAAATTTGTTCTTTAAATTTCTTCTAAGAATACAAGTGTAGTAAAATACACTTGTAAAGGTGGCAAAGGTCCAATTTTCACTGCTAAGTCTGAATTTTCGATAACTGCAAAATTTTCCGCTAATTCCTATTACACAATTACACAATTGACGATATTTTTCCTTCAAATGAATTTAATTGTCCATAATTCATTCTCTCATTAAAGCCACGTATATATTTTTAAATGTGTAATTTCTGCGCAATATTGCATGGAAAATGTGGAATTTAATAAATAGAACATACAATATAATCTCAAAATCCTCTCAGAAAGTGCTAAATGACTATCAGATGACTTAAGCTCTATGTGGGTATATTCTTCTGTTTTTTCAAAAATTACAAAAAATGTATTTGCTTCAAATGACTTATTGTGAAGTTTTTCGAAATCTCAAAATATTTCTGTTAAAACTTTTCAAATTTCGTATTTGCGGTAACACTTAAAGGCCACATTCTTACAAATGCCTTCAAATTTATCCATGGAAATTGCCATATAAGAGGAGGTCTCTTCTGAGGAATATTTTAAACGTAATATTTCGGTTCGACAATTATTAAACCAAAATCATTGAGGAATCTTCAAAAAATGCACTTTGGCCAGCGATAGATGGCAGCTGGTCAGAGCGTAAGGCAAGACCGCAAGGCTAGCCCACGCCAAGGAAATTTTAAAACTACTTCGAAAATGGCTGTGCCACTCTGTAGCACCAGTTTCGATATCAACGATTCACAAAACATGAATTCTGGCTACACACGTGTTAGAGGATTTTTCTAAATTTAGAAAATGTATTTATTCGCTTTTTTTTTACCAGAGTCCGGCAATAAAGATTATTCTGCCGATAATTCACTGTTTTTTCCCGTAGCATTTACATAATTTTTGTATTCTTCGTAAGTATGAGTTTTAATGCGTCTTCGTACATTAGTGGAACGCCGTTAATTACTATATGATGTACATCTCCGAAATTTAAATGATACGCGAATAAATAAAAATAATCGTTATGAAACAAAAATTTAAACGAATGGTGGTGTAATCGATAGAGTAATTCTCTATGTATGAAAATGGACAAGCCGAGAAACTGTAATGTGTTGAATATTTATTTAGTATGAACTTGTAAATGCAAAAATAAAACTTTTAAACACGATAATAGCCAGTGGAAAGCCATGTATAGTGTTATTTCCGTCTATTGGTTTTAAATTATCTGTAAATACATAAAAGAGAAATAAGTTTATCTGCACACATGCTTGAGATATGAGAAGCAATGAGAACTTGTTGCAGTTGCTGACTATGCCTGAGTGCAAAGAAAGGAAGTACCGAAACCCTTGCGCCCACCTGGGAAAATCCCAAACGAGTGGCGCGTGCAATAGATTGTGGTCACTTACTGAACAAGAAGGGCGGGTAGTGAGTGACGGCCATCCGCAGCTCTTCTCCGTGAATGTCCGGCCAGCGCTGGCGGAGGTCGTGCTGGTCCTGCTGCGAGTCGGCCAGCCGCCAATCCAGGGGCTCGTAGCGGCGCAAGGCCAGGTTTCCCCAGTAGGCGCGGAAGGGGGCGGGGCCCGCCACCACCACCAGGCGCCGATGGTCAGTCACTCCCAGAGCAGACCGCCGTTTGGGATCGTTCGCCAACGGCCATCTCTCGACCCACAGATCGTTGTGCGCCACCTGGCGGAAGCGGCACGTCGTAACAGCGATAAAAAGGCGATAAAAAGTTCCTCACACCAATAGCAGTAATTACTCAAAAAATATAACACAGAAATGTGATTTTTGAAAGATTTCTTGGCCCCTTTCCCCCTTTACTTGCCTCCACCGCCAAAAATGTTTTCATTTTTTTCATCGATTTAACACTTTTATCTGATTGAAAAAAATACGAAAAATAAGAAAATAATTTATAGTACCAGAAAAATATTTTTCTTATATTCTGATTTGGTTACTTTATTTTTGAACAGACCTTGAATAATTAATGGAGATGAATTATTTCAGACTTTTCATTATAATTATCTTGCAACAGTTTCACGGATTATTTTTTCTCATCTTCAGGCTAGAACATTATGTTAATACGAAAACCTTAAGGAAGCATATGAGATGTGCACAGATACATCAATTTGACGTTCTTCGTGAAGTTTCGAGGTAGCGTAACGAACCCCGTTCTTCACTCACCACCTCACCCCGCCTTAATCACCGTGGTCGCTTCCCCTTTTAAACACGACGGGCAGCAAGAGCCACATAAGCGACCAAAGCAGAATTTAATAATGTACACGAACAGACACATAAACAATTTAAAAAATATATTACGTATTTTCCTATCGCCATTTACAATTTTGCACATTTGATTCTTTTTTACTACTACTTTTATTGGCCCAGAAATTAAAAATCTGCAAAAAATCACAAGTACGTCTGCTGAAAGGAAGTTTTCAAATGTTTCAGCTCACTTTGACAGAAAACTTTAGAGTTTTCGGCAATCTTTATCAGACATAATTTTAAGCAATTGTACTCACAAATGCAATAATGTGAAAAAATCATCGGTAATGCAAATACTATTAATGACCTGAGAGAAATATTTAAAAAATTACATTTGTGTGATTTGGAAAAGAAAACAACAACAAAAGAATACAGCAAAAGACATTTTTGTCATCTGTTACAGTACATTCAACTCTATCCCTACTAAAAGTTAAAATAAAAATATTCGATCCGTTTTCGATAAATATTTGTATATGATATTTTTTTTATATTCCACATATTTCATTTAATATTGCTCGAAAATTCTAAAAATATCCAAAAGAAGTGTTATGGATACATAAAGTTAACGCGCGCGCGTTGTTGAGCCTCTCTACGCAGTGGAAGCAGTCATTGTGGCATGACGATGAGGTGAGTCCGTGGAGGTGACGTCGCGACGTCACCACCAGTGACTCGCCTCATTGTGACGCGTCGCCCCGGGGGATATAAGCAGCAGGCCGTCGGGTTTTGTGAGTGCGCTCCAAAGAGTTGTTATTGATTATTGTTATTCTGCCCACGCAGACTATGGCCACTATTTCGGTTTTGGTAACGTCGGCTAAGAACTGATCATTCTTCTGGCAGCGACAAAGACAGTGCTTACATTATTGTACATCTTGTGGTTATATGAGTCATTGTTAAAGGTAGACCTGGAACTCTGAATTGTATCAAGTATGCAGTAAACATTTGTTAACTGTTTATTTCTTTGTGTATTTTTCTGGATATAGCAAATTGCCTGATCTTAATGAAAGGACAAACTGTGGAAAACAAATTACATTATAAAGAAACATCTTTATATTCAATTTTGTAGATGTAGGAAGACGCCGAAAAAACTTCAAACTTTTACAATTTTCAGAAAGTCAGAGTTCACAGAGGAAATTGAACCTACATAATCATATTTACAAGTTGCACTGCACCAGTTTTGAGAACATTTTGAAAATGCCTGAAGGGGTTTCATGTAAAGTACCTCCACAAATTAAGGATTTTTTTCAAAATCGCAGAGATTCGAAACGAGCCATATTTACGCGGGTATACTAACTTTGGAAAAAAACTTACGAGTAGTTTAGGCCCTAGTGCTCTTCACGGACGGATGGACGTTTTGAGAAAAAAAACAAAACTTTTCGGTGCCCACAATTTCGGAGATCTGACTGCTTAACGTGTTAGATGGAGTACTTTACTACACAACCAAACACGTTCTATCCTCTTTTTCAGAATCAGGGCCCCGCTTACTGAGTTTTCTATCAAAAAATCGGTTTTTCCCCCGCAGAATAACACAAATTTGTCTATCTACGTATTGGAGAAACGAGTTAATACGACCCGTCGACTGCACCTAATTTTGAATCGTTTCTGTGAAGTGGGTGTTCCGACTTTGAAGTTCTGTGGTGCAGTATTGTCCGTTAACCAGCGGTTTTGGCGCGTCAGAATAGCGTATAACTTCATACACGCGCGAATAACGAGACAGAACCAGACAGGAAACTGATTTCCTTTCGCCCAGACACAGGTAACACTGATAGTTTCTTCAATATTTAATGTTAAAAGTAGATCCTAACGTCAAGGCGTCCAACAGTCTTAATACTTGTCGTTTTCAGAATCTTCCCTCTTCACAAAAACTCAGAAAGACGTACAGCATATCTTTGGCTCAATTTTCAAAGCTCTCCCACCAATTAAGCTATATTCGAAGCCTCAACAATTGTATTACTTGTTTTTGTGTTTGGATTCCATTTCAAACGTGTAAAGAGGTTTATCCACTGCTACTGGGGTGAAATAAAATTTTTAAACAATGTTTATTAGAATATACACAAAGTGAAAAAATATGTTAGAAGCGAGTAATGTTTAACTGCTACAAATTTCTTTATATTAGTATTCGTTCATTTACGATTACATGTTATTTTAACTTCTTCAAAAACACACGTATGAAGTTGGAAAAGTTATTGAATGCGTGTTGGGAGCAAGAATGAAACCTTTTAGAGACCCCCTGTTACTACCAACCTCTCTTGCGACAATGACCGTTTGACGCGTTTTCATTTCGCAAAACCACTGACATGTCGCAGGCTTCCTCAGGGTATTGACATCGCCATGTTGTGCGACGCACCCACCCCACCCGGCCGGACAATATATAACACCCGTCGCACAACATCCCGATATCAATACCCTGAGGAGGCCCGCAACATGTCAGGCGAAACGTCGGCCTCTCAGCCCACTACGCGGCGTCACCCGGACAGCCAAGAAGTAATTCGAAAAAGTGTTCGAAGTGGGAGGACGGGACGTAATAGTGGAAACAACTCGTAGAAAAATATTAGAGAGTAACAGTACATGAATAACGAATAGTTCACAACTTACCATTAATACTGGAAGATATTTTTTTGTTAATTTCTGTGTGTTATCAAAATAAGGAAATTTCTTGGAATTATCCAAATTTCGATAAAAATTATCATTGATGGCAAGTATAGCAAGCCCGTGTTTTCCTATTATCATAAATCCAGCGCAGTCGCCTCTCAGTCCTCCGAATTCCATCACGAAACTGAAGCTCATGTGCTGTGATAAATACTTCAGGAATAGCAGTGAGACGTCGTCGTACTCTTGAGTAAACACAGCAAAGCACTGGACGTTTCCGAAGCCATTGAAAACTGCCTGGACAGCAGTTCTCGCGAACGTCGCTGTTTGTTCCTTGTGCTCATCGGTAGTTGTGAGCAGCAGACAGGCAGTCAATAACGTCTTCCACGACGCCATGGCTGTCCGTTCTGAAAAAAGCATTACTTTAATATAAAGGGATTGAGGGTGTTATGGCCCGGATGGTAATAGGGCCCATTTATTACTGTGAACTCTGTGACACCGTCGTTAGATGGGAGTGATATGCAGTGCAGGACGTTCCCAAGAGTTGATAAGGGCTGGCGGAGGCGCGGATAAACAGACGATGTGGCTTGAAGCCACCTTTTTCCTGAGGAAAGCGGAGCTGAAACCGTCATAGCTGTTTCTCCTCCTGGTAAGTGGCATCAATTTCGATACCATATCTCATTGCTTTTATTGTAGAGAATTTATCGTCATGTAACTTACAATCTATTAATAGTCTTTTTTGAGCCGTTCCACCTCAAATCGCTCAAAAAAGACCCAAAAGTGACCTTCATATTTTTAATTATTTTCTATTTTTTCTATTTATTATATGAATAAAATACATTAACACTTGTATTTTTTATTTTTTTCTAACTAATATTTTCCGGTAATATTTCATAATGAAATTTGCTAAATATGACGCGCTGTACTAACTTAAAAATATCAAAATTTGAATACACTAATTATAAAAACTTCGTTCAAATTCCATTCAAAACTTAAACACATGTTTAGTTTGGGATTTTGCGAAATATTTAATATTATGAATTTTCATTTTTTTTAATTTAAAAATTGTATATTTTTGTGAACTTAATGAACTAAAATTAAAAAAAATTTATAAACAGACTAGAGTGTTATTGACATCCCCAGCAAAAATAAAAGTGGGAGATCAGTAACTTTAAAGAATATTAATTTTTTACGACCAGTATGTAATAGATGGCTGCAACAGACGCGTATCTGGCCCCCACTGGCCGTCGGTTTCTTTAGATTAGATTAATTGATTGATTGTTTCTTGTTTCCGGGCGCGTAAACTGCTTTGGTCATTAGTCCCGTTAGTGTAGTGCATGTCTTTTCTCGGGAGATGGCGGTGATCTTCCCCCGCTGGATGGTGAGATCCGGCGCCGACCTGCCGTCGGCTAGTGGGGTTTCCCCCTAACCAGGACTCTCCCACCAGCGGGGCACCGCCGCAGCCGGGACAAGCTCTAAGCTCCCGATCGGTCTCCCGGAATATGTGATAGTGTAGTGCATGTTAGTGTGTGTGTGTGTGTGTGTGTTGTAAGGCGAGAGGATAGGACAAGGAAAAGGAAGGAAAGCTCGCGCGCGGTCCGTTTGTTAGCGTACTGCTCGGACATTCGCCTGGTGTTGACCGGAGAAACTACAGAAAACTACCGATCAGAGCAGTCGGCCGCTGGAATTCTCCTCCAGATAGCGACTGAATTCGACCTAGCTGAAAAGCTAGTGTCGAAAATCCTGCCACCGTCAGGACCCGAACCTAGAACCTCCCGGTCAGAGGCACTGAAGTGACATCGGTTGATGCAATGAGCTCCCGCTCCCGGTTGGTTTCTTTGGATGAAGCAGTAATTTTTCTTGAAGTATTGCAACTTCACAATTGTATTAGGTTATCAAATGTCGGATTCTTGACATTTTGACAATTTTCTTGTTCCTCACATCTCACTTCAAGTACATGTATTTGCTTACCTTAGAATTCCTGAAATTTCGTCACAACGCACAGTTCTAATATCTTACCAAATTTACTTTCAGGTCTGGAAACAATTCCATTTCCTTTAGCCAATTTTTGATTCACTTTTCTCCTGTGTTCGGTCGCTGCGAAGTGTCGTTGTCCAACTTTCGACATTTATCAAATTTTGAATTTTCAACATCTTGTCATCTCTTGAGTGAAGGGAGTCAGTAAGTTTCTTAATATCTTTATGTCTGATTTTTCAATGGATGTCTAAGGATCCTCAGTGTGAAAAAAGTATCTGAGATTGCATGCTGTACTTTCTGAAATTTCTTATGGGGATACCGTTTTTGCTGCAATTTTCTTTTCTTGACGGAGGTTTGTCCTATTGCAATTAAACTCTTCTTTATCTCCTCTACATTCATTTCGTAGACACTTAGACTATCTGAAGAGCTTAACTCTAGAAAGCGTAAGGTATATCATCAACATCATCATCATCATCATCATCATCATCATCATAATAATAATAATAATAATAATAATAATAATATCGTAAGGCGAGTCCAGTGAACTCATGGACAACAGCTCTTTGTGCAAGATGTTTAAAAATATATTTTGATAATTTAAATGATTTGTTGTTAAGTCTTTTGTTTTCCTTCTTGATATTTTTTCAGGTCCATGACTTCCTACAATTAATTTTTCTGTTTTTTTCTTTTTCGCCCTCACAAAAGTACGTTTTATCTCTATGGGAGTGATATAAGAAACTCAAAAATTAGATTCAAAAACTTGTATTTTTTAAATCTTCTCTACAGAAACTTATAATATTTAAGAGTTCTGGTCATACAATGTTTAAAGAACAAACATTTCATGTTTTCTTCTTTTAGTACGTTGAAGACATTTTTATTTGTTGACAAAATGTTCATCACATACAGTCTTTCGACATAAGTCACACATTTGTCACTGAATTCTTCCTCTTTTAGGATTGTACAAACAACATACTTTCTTAGTTTTCATGTTTGAATGACTGGAAAGTTGCTCATAATGTGGAATTTCTTTGTTCATAATACACGCTGATGTAAACATATTTTTGGCTTTCTTCTGATATTTTTCTCAACCAAAGATTCAGCCAACTCTACTAAAAATATTTTCCTTGTAGTTTTTACAGACTTCGGTTTCTAATCCGAGTGCAGAGCTGTCCACGTGACAAAACCGACAACTTCAAATACGTCGATCAGATTCATGAAGAATGCCAATGGCTATCTGTTTGTCTTCCTCTTGCATGAATACGCATGAACAATCTAATACAGGGTATCAACGCCATCTTTGCCGTTTGTGTTGCAGTGATGCATACTTGAAAGCAAAACAACGGCTTTCTTCTTTTCAGGAACATATATCACTAGAGTGTGCTTCCGTTGAAACCAAAATGAAGGTTATTTTTCTCTTCTTTTATCAGGAAGGAATTCTTTCAGGACAAATCTCTTGTTTTTTCTGACTGTGCCCACGAAAGTAAAACCATTCTTCAAAAAATCTTTGCTTAGTTCCCGACTTGTAAAACAATGATCGCAAGTTATATTTCTGTCACTTGTGTAATATGGTTCAGCTAATTTCATAACAATAGAATGACACGTTTGTTGTTTTAGTGTGCCCTTCCTTTCAAAGATAAAGAATGCCTTTTAGAGGTCGTCGACTATATTATATATTGTCGAAATGGACAACGCCCATGAAAGGGTACATTGCAGACTGCAAAACAAAATTCACCGAACACTATTTCAATAATGAATTGATACAATATCCCGTTCATACGTTTCACTATGCATAATAATGATATCGTAACAAGTAAATTAAATTACACTGGGATTATCTAAACAGTAAATGAAAGCACATAAGTACAGTGGACACACCTTGCGCCTTTATGACTTAGTAGGGTATTTTTATCAAAAAAGAAATAAAAATCAATCCAATATTCATTTTCAAAGTATGACGAGCTAAATCTGATAGATCTTGAGGAATATGGTTAAGAACAGAAGAAAATGTATTATAGTAAAAGAATAGTACTGAATTACAGAAGGCTGTGAGTCCATTGGACTCGCCTTACGCTCTCTAGATTTAATTTCATTTCCCTGATTTCCACTGTTTTACTTATTTCACTGAACGTTCTGCTACTTTCGTTAATGCCACAGGAGCCACTGATTTCCACGTTCTCTTCACTAACAAAAAGCGTTTTTGGAAGCCGATTCCCTTTTTCCGACATGAATCACAAATTCGCCAATTTATTGACCCCTTTAAATCAAGTTTCGCTAGTAAATCGTGGGTGCATGTTGGAGATTTTCTTTTCTTAAAATCGTGATCAGAAAGATTAAATGGATTGAAACATCTGTCTTATCTCATTCGGTGTTCGCCACTCACGTAGCGTAGTGTACACACGATTCACAGAAAAACTCTAGCACTCTTCTCTTTATAAGATGCATAGTGCTTCTGGTGTTCAGAAAATGTTACTTATGTCCCTTGAGACGTGGTCTGTTGTATTTCACGAGCAAGGTCAAGGGGTACCCCATCCTTAGGACGCAAAGGGTCTCAGCTGTAAAATTCGTTTCGTTGACATGAGAAATAGTAGTAGAATTCGTTTCGCTGACACACATTCTTTTTTGGGACAGAGTGAACATATGAGTTACTAAATATGTCTCGAAACCTTAATGAGGCAGATGGTCATTCCTTTAAGTATTTTACGGCACTTGTATCAACGACTGATCGGAAACAATTCATTAGTACCGGTCCTGATTTAATAAAAAAGTCAAACATTTAAAAAATGTCGTGTGAACTCTTGTGAGATTTGACGTATAATGGCCCGTATTTCAATTGCTGTCACTAATCCATTCGGAGGGCAGAGTGAACATCTGAAATACTAATAACTCTTGAAAGCCTAATCAGGCAGACGGTCAATCATTTTATAGTTCATCAGCAGTTGGGTCAAAGACAGACCGAACACATTTCTTTAGTGTGAGTAGTAGGCAGTACTAGCGAGTGGTAGGCAGAGCTCGCTCACATGCAATTGATTTTTTTAAAATTGTACGTTAGGAGTGTCTACTTTTATTCTTATTGCATTTTATTGGAAATTGAACAAGAAATACGCCTATATTTTTTCCAATTTTTATCTCGAGTTTATATAGAAAGTTTTCAATTTTTTAAAAAGTAAATTCTTTAAATAAAATATTTATATTTTCAAAATTTATTTACAGAGGAATGAAAAACACATTTCAAAGTATTAAATAAAATAAACCAGGATTTTTTATATTAAGAACATTCGGGGCAACAATTGATCATATTTGTAAAGTAGGACGGCGTAAATTCCAAACTTTAAAATAGGTATAACTACACAATCAATTTTCAGGCACAGAAAAAAATATATCTTTTTTTCATTTCCCGATTTAAGGGGAAAAAATCGTACATTTAAAAAAAATCGAGTTAACACTTGTGTGATTTGGTGTGGAAAGGCTCCTATGTGCAAATTAAAAAAAAGTTAATCGGAATTCGATGCCTTGTGGTGCTTCGAAATGGCACCGACGTTCTCGAACTAGTTTCCTAATGTTTTTGATCGGCTCTGGTTTTTCGTTCGTTCCCTATCCTCTAGCCAGCTGCCATCTATCGCCGCCCAATTTTTTTTCACATTTGCTCAATTTTTCGGTTTTGTAATTGCAGAAACAAAAAATTACTTTAAGAATAAAATAGAAGAGAAAAATCTCGTCCTATATGGAAATATTAATTGAGAACTTTGGAGCCGTTTTCCGAAAATGGCGTGTAAGCGTGACTATAAATGTTAAATTTGAAGCTCTTTTCACAGAAAGGTTTTGAGTTTGAAGTTTTGAAAAACTTCATCTGAAGTCATTTGAAGCATCTTACCTAACAAATGCAATAGTTTTACAAATCGCTGAAAATGTGCACATTAACGGCGTATTTAAAAACAACAGTACGGTAATTTTTGAAAAAAGGAAGGAATACCCCAAAATGAGTTTTATGTCGTATTAAACAGAGTAATTATCACAAAATAGTAGAAAAGTTTTTAAAAAATAGCTTATTTTGAGAAAATGGCGTTTGACCGGTTCTGAAAATGATATTTGAGCTCATTTTCACAGGAAACTTGAGTTTTCGAGCAACTATATAAGGCGTCATTTAATGCATATAGCCTCTTAAACGAAAGAATGTTGACAAATCTTTGCAAATATAAAAATTAACTACCTGAGACTGATGTAAAAGTAATACACATTTGTATCTTTTGAAAAAACAACAACAAAAGGATAAAGCAAAATGGCGTATATATCATCTCACAGACTTCATTTAGCACTATCCCACCAAACGTTTATAGAAAACATATAAGGCCGTGTATGAATTGTGGGAATTCTGATTCTGAATAATGCTAGAAGTGGTTAAGTGTTGTGGCTACCAGTATAAAATGAGGGGTTTGTGGTCCCAAGAGTCGTTACCTAAGACGGTCTAAGAGGTTAAACCAAAAATTTTCATTTGTCACGCAAGTGAAGCACTTTTAGTATCTAGGCGCACCCTTTGTCGATAGCACCTCCAGAATTGCACAACAAAATGAAAATTAGGTGGTAAACCTACCCTCATTGGTAATCAAGAAAATGATCTATGCGCTCGTATTTTTAGAATGAGTCAGGTTGGTCATCCAGTAACATTCAAATGTTGCAGTTTAATGTATACAGACATTGGTTGAGAGGATTTTTAAAGACCAACACGAAAGTCGCGCAAACAAAAACTCAGCTATGGTCAAGGTAAAAAATAATTTTAGATCACCATTCTCAAAAAATCACAGCAATTTTAAAAGAACACAATTTTTTAGTTGCACAACAATAATTTATGTTGACAAAAAAGGGTGCAAATTGCACCTTCGTGAAGAGCCCACAGTTTTGATTAAAAAAACGTACTCTTGCCGATACAACCTCCAGGATTGCACAACAAAATGAAAATTGAGTGATAAACCCACCCTCACTGATATACAAGAGAAAGATCTATGCTTTCGTATTTTCAGAATGAGTCAATCACATCCTACATTTCGCAGTATAATATTAATAGATAATGATTGAAAGGACTTTGAAATACCAGCCCAGAAGTCGCCCAAAGAAAAAGTCAGCAATTAACAGATGGTTGAGGTAAAAGTTACACAACTTCATTGTAGATCACCATTTTCAAATACTCACATCAACATTACCTGAACACAATTTGTTCAATTGCCCTGAAAATATTTAATTTTGACAAAAAAAGGTGCAAAGTGCACTTTCGTAAAGACCCCACACTTTCGGCACAAAAGGGGGCTATGCGTGTTCACATAGTCCACGCTCAAGAGCATGGACATAGTGTCATCATTGTGGCATTTGGAAACACTATTGATACAGTCATTCCCCAATGATCTTGAATGAAAAAGCTAAAGTAAAATTGTGTGTATCTAAATTGAGATGGGGTTACCATGTATATAGATATAGATTTACAACACCATTACGGGCTATGGTAGAATGATATTGACGAAGCAGAAGTGAGCCATTAACTAAGAATATTCCCCCAGAAAGCGGTAGTAACCGCCGCAGAACCTGGTAGTTCCCGTATTCAGCGATTGCTGCGGTTGGGAAAGAATTGAGACCCAACTGGAAAGGTAACCCCGACTTGAAAGAGGAACTAGTACGAGAAAGTATACGTTTTGAAGGGTTACAAATTTGTCAAAAAGGACGCCCAAACCACTCCTTCAACACCACCACATTGCGTTTGACAGCATCACATACATTTCTCTATACTACACATACGAGAAAGTAAAATAAATGTAGCTCATTCCTCAGTACTGTGTGTATGCACAGAAATTTCCTAGGATCAGAAGAATTGAAAACTATTAATAATGATGAATATCTCACAATTCTATTTGAATATCTCGCCGCTATTTGAACATATTTCCATGAAAGCAGTAGTTATGAAAGTATGCATATTATGAATTAAAGTACTTACTATAAGACCGCTTTCTTCAACTCTTTCCACTACAATTAAAACTTACAAAATTCAGAACATAATTTAATTTGTGACGGAGCTGAACTGCAGAGTCATAGAATTGACACATCTACAAAGGACAACACTGCAGTAGATATTTAGGCACGAAACGAGCTACAAGAATTTGCTTTTTACTTCTCCATCGCTTGCAAAATGGGAAAAAGGCACTTCCAAGCACACATATGCGTGTCGACTTCTGGTAATAGCTGATCGATTAACCCTTTTTCCGCGTAAAACAATATTGACGACTCTAGTCGGCCCGGTGGCCGAGATCGCTAAGGCAGTAGTGTCGTAGTGATCTCGGACCAAAGGGTCGCGGGTTCGAGTCCCGCCTCGGACATGGTTGTATTTGTGTTCGTCCTTTCACCCCTTGCCATCACCATATCGTTTCATCCACATAGTTACCATACCGTTAACAGCAATAGTGGTCGCTAATGACCTAAGATGTTGATGCGACCTTAAATAACCAATTAAAAAAATATTGACGACGTAACCGGGCAAGTTGGATACAGAGGAGATAGGAGTAACTGCGAAGGAATTCAACTTACAAGAAGGCTTTTAGGATCTTGATAGAAAGCAGAACACTACTCTTTTTTAGTTTAACAAAGCATTTCTAAATACTTCACATTGGTTTTTTAAAAATATTTTCACTTTCTCGTCTAAGTACATATGTACGGACTAATATACGTAGTATAGATAAACTTGCGTAATCTGCCGAAAATCGAGTTCAAGATTCAACGAAAAGAGAAGTTTTGGGCCCATTTGATTCCTAAAAAATAGTTATTTTCAAAATGTCCGTTCGCGTGTCCCTCCGTCCGTCGGCACCTGAAAAATGCTAGCGCTTAAACTAGTGCTAAAATTTTCTCAAAAAGGCTCCAATTTTTATTTGTAGTTTTTGTAAGAATATATTGAAATACATTTATAAAGATAGCGTAAGTCCGATTTTCCTGTCAATTTACGAAAATTGCCGACGTTTGAACATTTTTCAGCGTTTTCCTACAACTTAATATTGAAAATGGCTATTTTTTCTTCAAATGAAACCGCTCTCTACAATTAGTTCTTTGATAAATTCACGCACATTAACAAGAATCTTGCAGTTCTGAGTGTGCTATGAAAATATTAAAAAAAAACAAGATTTTCTCTCTGTCCGTCTGGAATTTTTTCTTTAAACTTTTTGAAGGAATAGCGCTAAATGCACTGCAACAGATGACATTAAAGTTATTTCCCTGCATTATTTTTTTATATCACTCTTATGTTGTTTAAATTTCCATTACCTGCGATTTATAGGAGTTATTCGATTAGTGACCACAAAGGCTTTAAATAATATTTTATGAACTTTCTAGAAACCTGAAAAGATTTTAGTGAAAATGATCTCCAAGATGCGCATTTGCAAAAATGCTCAAACGCCATATTCCCAAAAACTGCAACAATATTTTTCATTAAAGGGACATTTCCGGCACTAACGGTCATTTCTGTTGTAGTATTGCATTTGTGAGCACAATTACTGCAAATAATTTCTGATGAAGTTCCCCGAAGAATCTAAAGCTTTGGGGAAAATGAGCTTCAAAATGTGCATTTTTACAAATTCTTAAAACTTCTCCAAAGTCAATAAAAGATTTCACATACTGACACGGTCCTTAGTACCTCTACAATCTGTATTTAATTCAATCGCCTAATATGTACAACTTTAATAATATCAATCATAATCTTTATATTTTGATTATGATGTAAGAGAACTAATATTTTCTTTCCTGCTGCTATTGTAATGAACCATCCTCCTCTTATAATACAAGTATAATCTTTATAATCGCCCGGCGTTACAACGCCAATATAATACCCAAAACCCGCTCTTATCAATTGCCCTGGTTATACTCAGCTTCCACCTCCAAGGTTGCCCGTCGACTAGCTGCTCCATCAGAACCTCCGATATTTTCTTACACATAAAATCTGGGTGTGAGGTTGTGGCTGACCTGTACAGGATCTAACAACTATTCGGGCACGTGGGCGAAGGTCATTAACAAGCTACATGCAACAATTAAACTACGTTCGTTTAATTTAATGTCGAACCAAGTGATGTTCGCCATTATTTATTTTCTTTAATTCCTACGCTAGTTCGTTATTTCAGTTGAAATGTATACCAACTGGGGTCGTCGCTCTCCCATGACTCACATAAAACACTTAATGACAAACAAAATAAACACACAAACACATCAACGATATAATACACTTAAATTACATGACACAAAATCCAAAATATTTCCATTCATACTGACAATTATAAATAAACTCATTCACACCCGAATGCGCATTCTGCCGGTATATCTATTGAATCTATTTTTTACGTTAAGACAGAACTTGATCTTGTACAGAAGCTAATTTTAATATTTCTCCTCCTTCAAATATGAATTTCATAACAAAAAAACAACAAAGTTTCATGAACTTCCCTTTTGCCGAAAACGCTGTAATCCGCAGCAAACCATTGTTGCGCGCCGTCCTCGCTGTATATTACGCAGCGTCCTCCAAATCCATCCTCCCGCAGCGTTTCTCCATCACCCCACACATTACCAAAAATTTCTTGAACTCGCTAATATCTTCTTAGCATGTCCTTTCATTCCCCTATCATCCTATTTTCATTACGCAACTAGTAATGCGATTATCTGTCTATCGCGTGCTATATTTCCTCCAAAAAGTTCTATTATTGAATATACTGCGACACATAAAATATTTCCGCGTTATGCATCGTTATTACGAACATCATTGCCTAAACTCACTATATCCATTCATGTTCACCGTGTTTCTCGCACAATTGCATATAAAATTTTATCTTTTTTCGGAGCCTTGTTCCCCACGTCTGACTTCGAGTTCGCTACACATCATCCTCCTCGTCATGTTGCGTTGTGTCTTCAACTTTCTTTTTCTGAAACATTTACCGATCGCTTACGTGTCTTTACCAAAAATATCATACCATTTTTATTTAATTCTGTTCTTTCCAGGCTATTTCTCTTTATTACTACTTTTCATTATGAATTTACGTCTTATTACTATTTCTTTTACGATTTCCTAATGTTTATTAATGCCAAAATTGCTTAATTTCCGTCGCTCGGCGTCTTAACGTAGTTGTGACGTCAGCGCGACGCATCATTGTTCTCTCGTGAAAATTCCAAATATACAATTTCAATTTGCATCTCTACTGCAGCTCCTCGATATTTTTCAGAGTTGCGAGTAATGTCATAATTTTCCGCGTGATTTCCTTTGTTAATCCCGAAAGTTTCATTTCAATCGCTTTACGCGTTCTCTTAATTTTTAGAAAAAAAACCGCTCCTTTACATTACCTTTCTTATGATAACAAAGGCTGTAAATTTGTAATATCGTCAAAAGTGTACATTCAAAATCACTCATATCTTTTAAAGCCCTGATGCGATTTGCTTCGGATAACTTTTGAAATGTTCCTCTAAATGAATGCTATTGATTCGTACTGTCCAAATTGGGATTTTGTTGCGTCTTCTTTAATTTATAAAATAATTATTAGTGCGCGACACCGCTTTCTTCTGTTTTTCCATCTCCTACTCATGCCATTCCTTGTTATGTTTGTTCTTTGCATCTAAATTGTTCGTGGGGATCTTAGATTGTTACACTGTGGGCGTTCTTTACTCACGTATCTATTTAATAACATAACAATTTTTCTTTATACCAATACTATCATATTTCCAGCTAACATGAATAATATTTATTATTAATATCTATTTATACAACTGGCTTCGACCTACGGCAGGTTAATACTTACTGTTTCGTATGTGGACCGGGCCTCCTTACGCATCAGCGATTTCTGGACGTGTATTTCTGAAAGTATTGTTGCTTGATTGCAAATGACAGGTAATCTGTCAGCCTTTTTCTTCATAAATAAATGCAATATTTATTCAATCATTTCAATGATAACGTGTCCAAAATTACGAGCTCGTTTAAGTGCATATTAATTTCGATGTCATTGTTCAAATGCAAATAAACTCTCTTTCGTAGCTTACATATCATCTTCGTAGCACACTCGAAGCCTTCACAGTCTTGCCACGTCTTCTCTCTCCTAGCGCTGCATCCGGTCACCCATTTCACTGATAATATTTAAAATCCTATCCGGAGAATAGCGATACTTTCTTACACTAATATATTCTCAAATGGTCCATCTAGTAATATCTGAATGATCCGTCCATGTAACCTAACGCGCGGGTACCTCATTGCGTATCTTCGTAATATTGTGAGAAAAATATTTAACATTTATCACTCTAATCTTACAAGTATTTATTAAATCCAATAACCATTCGTGAACGAGCCTCCGACCCGAGCGGATCGCTAGTGCGGAGCTCCGTTTCAGTTCGAAGTGAAAGTTATACTTAGTAGTGTTCTCAGGTGTTGTGTTTTTAGTCTATGTCCTATGACATACCCTCATCAACAGGGCAGGCTATCAGCCAAGCCCTGAATGCAATCAATAATTGCGACAGCAATTATATATTCAACGGAGCAGCTCCTTCATCACACCACATCGCGGCAGACGACGATGTCATGGACGCGTCGCCATTGCCAGTTCCCGACCCGAGTAGCAGCGAGGTCGGCGGCCACGCTGCTGCCTTCCACACCGAAACAGCACCAGACGGGCTCGACCACCAGTCAACAGGCAACGGAATACAGCGAAAAAGGTCAGTGGGTGACAATTCAATCCATCAAGACCCAAAAAGAAAGAGTGCGGGTACCGGTCACGATAGTGCGGCATCTGGCCAAAATCAACATTCAGACTACGTGTACAATTTACCAGTGCAAAACAGATTCAGTGAATTAAGTAACTCAACATCTAAAGAAGAAGAAAATAGATTCAGTTATCTAAAAGAAAATATCAGTGAGCAAACACAAAACACTATGAAAATTCCTCCAATATTCGTAGCCAATATCACAAACCTCAACGAATTCATAAAAGAACTAAAAACTAGAGTGACCTCAAATTTCGTTGCCGAAAATAAAAATAATAAAGTGAAAATAGTTGCCAAATCAATAACCGACTTCAGAAACATTGTGAAATACCTAATACACACCAAAGAAGTTTTCATTCTTATAAAGATCCACCAACAAAAATTCTCAGTAGTATTTAAAAATATTAACCAATCAATCTCAGAACCTGAAATACTTCAAGACCTCACTCAACGTCACCCATCCATAATAAAAGTAACGCGTTTACAAAAGACAACAATCCCATCCCGGTTGTAGCAGCTGAATTTAGTGGAAACGAACCTCTAGAAACTATATTAACCATTAAACAAATATGCAACCACCGAGTGACAACTGAAAGAAGACGAAGACCCAACGGCCCCCTACAATGTCAAAGATGCTTAGATTTCGGACACTCAAAAACAATTGCAACCATGTGATTAACTGTGCCTTCTGTTCAGGAAATCATTACTCTGTAACTTGCCCACAAAACTTCAAACTCCTATTTGTGCTAACTGCAAGGGAAACCACCGTGGGGATATTAGAAATAATAACTGTCCTTATTTCAAAGAAATATATGAAAAGAAAACCTCCAACTCAACCTTCAGAAATAAAAATACCCACCAACAGAATTCAACACCTCCCCACTCAAATGATTCACTCGCTCACTTCCCAAACTTACCGAAAACCCTACCACTCCAAAACTTCTCTCCAATCAACAACAAAAACCATAACCAAAATATATCCTCAAACCAATCAAACACCCCGCTCACTTCCCAAACTTACCGAAAACCCTACAGTCATTTCAGCAATCCAAAACTCAGTCACCTCGTTTCTAAGTAATAATAATGCAAGTGCTTCTCCCTAAAAATTTAACATTCATAAACTGGAACGCAAATGGCATCCTAAATAAAAAACAGAGTTAATAAATTTCCTGCACTCCTTCAAAATAGACGTAGCATGCATAACTGAAACCCATCTCAAAGCACGAAATAAACTTTACATTCCGGAATATACAATATATAGAGCAGATAGAACAGAGAACAACGGAGGAGGAGTCCTAATTGCAGTAAAATCCACTATAGAGCACCACCAGATAAATACCGTTCACACCGGCTTAGAAACCATAGCAATCAGACTAATTATAAATAGCCACGACTGGAACATAATATCAGCCTACAAACCTCCCACAACAAAAATAGTTGATGCTAATCTACTAAATTTATTTAAACCCCAGATAAGAACATTAGTACTAGGAGACCTTAATGCCAAGAATACTAACTGGGGATGCCAAGCAAACAACCATGATGGAAAATACTTGAAAAATAATAAATCAAAACAACTTAAAATTAATATCCACAACAGAACCCACATATTACCCTTACGACCGACTCAGAAATCCAGATATTCTCGACATAGGCATTACTAACTCTAGCACTCAATTTTATTCAACGCCGGTTTTTGAACTTGACTCGGACCACATACCAGTTCTAATAACCTCCCATCAGCTGCCTCCACCTCATTCCCAACGCCCAAACCCAACACACTCAAAATTAACTGGCACAAGTTTCAGAACATCATAAGCAGTGCTATCCCCAAAATTAAAATATTAAATAGTCCAATTGAAATTGAAAATGCCGTAACTTACCTAATCACACTAATACATTCCACCCTACAAACTTACAAATTAAACTAAAAACAACCTAAATGCAACAAGGACAATATTGCCGCAGGAAATACTACATGCCATAAAAATAAAAACAAAACTAGAAGACTGTGGGCCAACTTAAGAACCCCAGAAATTAAGTCCGAACTCAATACAATTACCAACATAGTCAAAAGATTAATTAAAAGCACAATGCCCAACAATTCACACCAAAATTGAATCGCTGAACACCAAAACAAATCAATATGGATCTTTACCAAAAATATTAAATAAAAAACAATAATCCCCATTAAACCAAACAGTAGGAAAAGCATACACTTCAATTCAAAAGCGGAAGAATTAGCCACGTATTTCGCCTCAACATTCACAACTAACACAACTAAACCCCATCCGAACATAAAACAATCACTACAGCAGCAGAACAATCGGTATATGGACCTCATCATAGAATTCAATACATTTCCCCAAAAGAAATCACACAAATAATTAGAAAACTACCAAATAAAAATCACCAGGTCACGATAAAATAAACAATTTGATACTAAAAGCTACCCCACCAGCAATAGCTTATATAAATAATATATACAACTCTTGTTTCAGAATAAGTCACTTCCCTTTGCCTGAAACATGCAGTTATTATCCCAATTCCTAAACCGAATAAAAACACGGCAAATGTCACCAGTTACAGGCCAATAAGCTTATTACTCTCTCTCAAAAATTTTTGAAAAGATAATTCTAAAAGACTGACCAAACATATAGCTTCTACTAATCTCATACCAAAAGAACAATTCGGCTTCACGAAACGTACTTCAACGCAACACCAATTATTAAGAATCTCGGAACATTTATACTCATCATTTCAAAAAAAAATATCATACAATAGCTATCTTCTTAGACATATCACAAGCATTTGATAGAATCTGGCACCAAGCATTAATATGCAAAATCAAAAAAAGCGGTACCCCATACTACTTAACGGAAATCATTAAGAAATTCTTAGAAAACAGAACATTCTCAGTAGCAGTAAATAATCACCACTCAAACCCCAAAACAATAAACGCAGGCTTACCCAAGGATCCCCTCTCACCAACTCTTTTTAACATATATGTAGCAGATATTCCGAAGTTGCACCCCATACAAATAGCCCAGTTTGCTGACGACACAGCAATTTACTCATCCGGAACCTCACTCACAGCAATCAAAAATAGAATGCAAATATATATAAATCTAATTGAAAGCTGGGCAGCAAAGTTAAAATAAAACTCAATCCAATTAAAACTGCAGCTAAGATATTCACACTAAGACCATATACCTCTCCTCCCCCATTAACATTAAACAATGAAACGATAATCTGGTACCCATCAAACAAGCCAATAAAATACTTAGGTCTAAACATTGATACAAAGAACTCAACTGGAAACATCACATTGACAATAAAGTAATACAGGCAAAAAACAAACTATTACAATTAAAACCATTAATCAATAGAAACAGCCATCTACCATATGACACCGCACTCGTAATATATAAAACAATAGTCAGACCCCTCCTACTGTATGCATGCCCAATATGGCTAAATGCAGCTAGAACCAATCTTAACAAAATCCAAATTATACAAAATCAGTTCTTAAGGACAATTACCAACGCACCATGGTTCATATCTAATGCACAGCTCCATAAAGAATTCAATCTCCAACCCATAACCCAGCACATTCTATACCTATCCACCCAATTCTATTCCAACCTAATGCAGATACCAAATTTAACCGGATTCAATCTAGCCAGAAACCCCACCCATTCCACAAGAATAAAAAATAAGTACCCTTTCCTATTCCAACCTAATGCAGATACCAATACCGCAATGCTAGTTGTAAGATTAATTTTAGTTTAGTTAGTAAGTCAACAAACATATGTAGAGTTAATGTAACTGAGCTATGTAAATCATCAAGGAAAACAATAAATAAAATAAAAAATAAAAAAAATCCAATAACCTATTATTTGAATGTTGAAATTCCAAAATGTTACTATTCTAATATTTAGTATTATTCTCATATATTGTCGAAAAATAGCAAAAATTTGTACTTATTCCCCCCAAATTTTTTTATTTATTTATTTATTTATTTATTTATTTATTTATTTATTTATTTATTATTTATTTATTTATTTATTTATTTATTTATTTATTTATTTATTTTTATTTATTTATTTATTTATTTATTTATTTATTTATTTATTTATTTATTTATTTATTTATTTATTTATTTATTTATTTATTTATTTATTTATTTATTTATTTATTATTTATTTATTTACGTAAAAACATTTAAAAAACTGCGTATGACGTGCTATGGGGAAAAGTGAATTGTGTGCACATTTTCAAAATTCTGTGATCCCTACACTAAGTCATATACTACTTAAATTTTGAATTTTTGAACGGGAGAAAAGAAAACAAAAATTCCCATGTTATAAAATCTATTTTCAAGGATAAACAAGCAATAAATTTTAATTTTGAAAGAAAAAAACAAAAACTCCCATGTAATAAAATCCATTTTCAATTTGATATCATATCATTACTAACTCATCATGTAATATCTGACGAGTCGATATGGGCGAATACTAGGGAATAGCTTCCATCGATGTATTCGGCACGCTTGCTAAAAGAGATCGATCTGGGGGGCTATGCTTTTCTAGCCAAGCGAAATATGGTGTACAGATTGCATGCGTTCATGCTCCATGGCCACAGCTTATATCCGCCACCATAGTAACCCGTCCATCTCGCCTCCCTTCCTCCAGTATGCACAAATGAACTAAAATAACGTCATATTAAATATTTATATTAATATGGGAGGGTCGTTTGGTTTATAAAAATAGTACCAGGATTTACCCATTTATAATATTCTTAAACCCATATTTCAAGTTTACTATTGGGAAAGGACGAAAAATCAAAAATATTACTTTAAAAAATGTCCATTGACCGTCAGAAGATGGCAGATGAGAAGACTGAGAAGAAACCGAAATGATAGAGCAGACACTAGAAATAAGAAAACTAACAGGTGAAAGAAAGTCTGTTCCATTCACTAACACCAGTAGTGATATTTATTATGTTCTATTTATATCTATTCTACCTGCGTTCATTATAGACATGTTCTGAACGGGTTCATCCCTTTTATTTCCTGCATCCTTCCCAAGGACAACTACTGATATCTTTTTACTGTCTCCTATGTGCACGTATAAACGAATTAATTTACGTAGGAAAAAGGAAATTATGTTCGGAAAATTGATTTCGTAATTTCAACAGAAGTACACATTTTGGGTTCCCCGAAACAGAATAAGTCATCAAAACGTCCGCATGTCTGTCTATGAACTAAACTAGCGCGTTAACTATTTGTAGCATTTTTTTAAAATTAATGATCCCCCGTTTATATAACTCAATTCGGAGTTCTACGATTTTGAACAAGTAGACTTACAGAATGACACAGATGTTCTCGTAATAGTTTTCTAATTTTTATAGTCTAGGCTAGGTTTACAGTATTTCCCCACCTACTTCCAAGTCTCTACCTATCGGTGCCATAACGAAGTTTTACCATTATTTCTGTTTTTCGGTCACCAAATAATAGTATTGAAATACGTTTTTACGAACATTACAAAAGAGTAAATCAGTCTTACATGTTATCTCGAGAAAGTGGCTCGAAAATGTATCTCAGACAAATCGTACAATTTATGGTCCTCGGACAAATCAGTACTAAGAGTTACAGAGTCTTTGAAGGCCAATCGATGAAGTGGATGTTCTCAAGAAGTCAAACAAGGAGGAAGTTCTCAAGCGAATCCATCAGTCAGAGGTTCTTAAGCAAATCGACCATATGGAGCATCCGCGCGCAAATGTACCCTGCGCAGATTCTGCGCCTAAGACGATCGAGATGTTCAACTACAATATTAAAGATAGAGGTTTATTCCCATAATGAAATACCTCGCTTCAAAACAGGTCTTGGTATAAGGTCATGAAGAATGTTTCGAAAATATCAGTAGATTTCGCGTAATGTTGGGTGAAATACATACAATTTTTAAATAATTATTTTCTCATAAACTGCTCCAATTTTTCCTTTAAACTTTCTCCTAGTGTGTATCAAAATACAGTAAAAGCATTTGTACTGGTTTTCGGTGAACTGTGAATTTTAGGAAATTGCAAAAAAATAATATTGAAGAATTACAATGTTCGATATAGATATTTTTATCTTCAATCTTATCAATGAAATCTGTTCTACAAATCTAAAGAACTTTATAAACGGCCATGTAAAATTTTGTTGAAAACTCGAGCAGTTTACGTGTAATGGTTTGGGTTAATGCAGTTATAAAAAATATTTTCGTATAAACGGCTTCTATTTTTAACGCGAATAGAACAACGGACGCTCAAATAGCGCCTCCTTTACTCTCGTTGAAATCTCTTAATTATTGAAAATTTAAAAATAAAAAACAATGCTAGTAAGTGTGTTCTGTTATACCACCAATAGTTTAACTTTATTGTGGATTTCCCAACAAATGTTGATTGGGGAAACGATATACCATTGACCTCCTACCTGCTCAAGAACTGTACGGTAGGCTGCTCTAGTTGGTAGTGTTCTATGATCTCTCCGGTCAAATACCGAGTGAATGTCAAAGCAGTACCTTAAAATTGGTAACGATAACGGAACGCAAGCTTTCCTTCCTCGTCGTTATCTTCTCGACTCACACGCCCTACATTGTTCCCTAGATCTATGGTTCTGATAGGTCCCTCGATATACCTGGTGAAACGTGTCTAGAGACCAGTCCGGAGCACGTCCCGGCTGCAGCAGAGCCATTCTGGTTGGGATATCTGGACTCGGAACCTCCACAATAAGTTTTGTAGACTAGTGCCAGTTTGTGGCAGAAGAGGTAAACAGCAATCCCCATAAATGTGCCTACGACTACCAAACTAATGATCACAGCAGTTGACACGCAAAGGAACATCTAATAATCAAACTAAAAAATTAGATATTTTCTTCAGGATCATCTACATGAAGGCAAGAAATTGGATCAATTAAGAAACCGAAAATATTGATTATGTAAGCTAGCTGAGTGCACGTCATAATTGTGCGAGTTCAGGGTACAAGGAATAGGCGAGAGAGATATTCAGATATTAATAAAACATCGCTTCTTTTAAAATTGAGGTTGTAAAATCAACGTATTACAAACATGCTAGGAGCTGTTTCAATTACATATCAAGATAACTCATAACACCTATATTTACTGCACTTCCGCCTTTTGAGCATTCACATTCGACAATAATTTTCAAAATAATTTGGTCAATATACAAAAAATATGCATTAGACTGGATAAATGTGTAGCATTAAAATGAGAAAATATTAAGTAAACGCAGTTTTTCCATCTTGTAGTATGTAAATGATTAAAAACTCCCTTAAAGCTACATAGAGTGCCAGGAAAAAGGTTCTTTCGTAAAACGTAAAAGATAATACGTTGTCTTCGTAAAAAAAACACTTTAAAGAATATGCAATGTGTAAGGTCGTATGACAGTTCCATTCACTACGATCTTGCACATTTAAACAGCATCGCATTGAACGACGGCACGTTCGGAGCAGACGAGCGTTTTGCACGTAGATGGTCTAACGCATGCGCCGTAGATCGTCGGTGCCGGTCCAACGAAGCGCCCGGGACCAGGGAAAGCGCCACGCTGCCCGTCGCCGCCTACTGGGCCCAGGTGGCGCAGGGCGACGCGGAGGCGACGGAAGGCGCGCGCCACCGGCCCTTGAGCCACCTCCGCCCCGAAAGCCAGCCCCGCCCGCGCCCAGCAGCGCCGGGCACCACGCGCGCCGCCGCGCCCTGCAGCCACTGCTCGATCAGGCCCGCCTGCGCACACACGCCACGCCACACCCTCAGACATCGGCATCACAGCGATGGGAACGCTCCTTTCTTACAGTGGGTTAGAGGAAAGAAGCCACTGCTCGATCAGGCCCGCCTGCGCACACACGCCACGCCACACCTCAGACATCGGCATCACAGCGATTGAACGCTCCTTTCTTACAGTGGATTAGAAAGAAGCCACTGCTCGATCAGGCCCGCCTGCGCACACACGCCACGCCACACCCTCAGACATCGGCATCACAGCGATTGGAACGCTCCTTTCTTACAGTGGGTTAGAGGAAAGAAGCCACTGCTCGATCAGGCCCGCCTGCGCACACACGCCACGCCACACCCTCAATGAACGCTCCTTTCTTACAGTGGATTAGATAAAGAAGCCACTGCTCGATCAGGCCCGCCTGCGCACACACGCCACGCCACACCCTCAGACATCGGCATCACAGCGATGGGAACGCTCCTTTCTTACAGTGGGTTAGAGGAAAGAAGCCACTGCTCGATCAGGCCCGCCTGCGCACACACGCCACGCCACACCTCAGACATCGGCATCACAGCGATGGGAACGCTCCTTTCTTACAGTGGGTTAGAGGAAAGAAGCCACTGCTCGATCAGGCCCGCCTGCGCACACACGCCACGCCACCCCTCAGACATCGGCATCACAGCGATGGGAACGCTCCTTTCTTACAGTGGGTTAGAGGAAAGAAGCCACTGCTCGATCAGGCCCGCCTGCGCACACACGCCACGCCACACCCTCAGACATCGGCATCACAGCGATTGAACGCTCCTTTCTTACAGTCCGCCACACCCTCAGACATCGGCATCACAGCGATGGGAACGCTCCTTTCTTACAGTGGGTTAGAGGAAAGAAGCCACTGCTCGATCAGGCCCGCCTGCGCACACACGCCACGCCACACCCTCAGACATCGGCATCACAGCGATGGGAACGCTCCTTTCTTACAGTGGGTTAGAGGAAAGAAGCCACTGCTCGATCAGGCCCGCCTGCGCACACACGCCACGCCACACCCTCAGACATCGGCATCACAGCGATGGGAACGCTCCTTTCTTACAGTGGATTAGATAAAGAAGCCACTGCTCGATCAGGCCCGCCTGCGCACACACGCCACGCCACACCCTCAGACATCGGCATCACAGCGATGGGAACGCTCCTTTCTTACAGTGGGTTAGAGGAAAGAAGCCACTGCTCGATCAGGCCCGCCTGCGCACACACGCCACGCCACACCCTCAGACATCGGCATCACAGCGATGGGAACGCTCCTTTCTTACAGTGGATTAGATAAAGCCACTGCTCGATCAGGCCCGCCTGCGCACACACGCCACGCCACACCCTCAGACATCGGCATCACAGCGATTGAACGCTCCTTTCTTACAGTGGATTAGAGGAGAGAAGCCACTGCTCGATCAGGCCCGCCTGCGTACACACGCCACGCCACACCCTCAGACATCGGCATCACAGCGATGGGAACGCTCCTTTCTTACAGTGGATTAGATAAAGAAGCCACTGCTCGATCAGGCCCGCCTGCGCACACACGCCACGCCACACCCTCAGACATCGGCATCACAGCGATGGGAACGCTCCTTTCTTACAGTGGGTTAGAGGAAAGAAGCCACTGCTCGATCAGGCCCGCCTGCGCACACACGCCACGCCACACCCTCAGACATCGGCATCACAGCGATGGGAACGCTCCTTTCTTACAGTGGGTTAGAGGAGAGAAGCCACTGCTCGATCAGGCCCGCCTGCGCACACACGCCACACCACACCCTCAGACATCGGCATCACAGCGATGGGAACGCTCCTTTCTCAATGTAGATTAAAGGGGAGAAGCCACTGCTCGATCAGGCCCGTCTGCGCACACACGCCACGCCACACCCTCAGACATCTGCATAACAGCGATGGGAACGCTTTTTCTTATAGTAGATTAAAGGGGAGAAGACCGGCTCGATCTGGCCCGTTGGCACACATACGCCACACCGCAGACATCGGCATAACATGATTGAACAGTTCTTTGCTACGGTGGATTAGATAAAAAGCCACTGCACGATCACGCCCACCTGCGCACACACGTCAAACTTTCAGTCATTGAAATAACAGAAGTGACGTTGCTTTCTTATGGTTTAGAGAAAGAAGCCAATGCTTGATCAGACCGCCTGCGCACACACTCACACTATAGTCCTGGAGTAACAGCAATTCTTATGGTGATTCAGAGAAAGATGCAACTACCCAATTAATGCGCACACATTACCAACCACGCCGAATCTTCAGTTTGGAATAAGAGGAAACGAATGTTGATTTCTTCTAGTGTTGAAAAAATATCGCATACCCTATTTGAGCGGGGTTGATGCATATAGGGAATTTTCATTTATCAAAATTTTTGTATTGAAAATTCGATGTCCTCCTCACTGAGCGCCACAAAGTGACCCAGAATTAGAAATTTTTACGTTTCTAATGTATTGACTATTCATTAATTTCTATGACATTTAGGAGAAATGCCTAACGGGCCCTGGGCGTGAAGAGAAGTAAATCCCATCTTGCGCTAGCAGCATGATACGACCGGCCGAGGATCAAGGATCAATAGGAGAACGAATGGATGGTGTAAGATCGTTTCTAAGCATATTAAATCTGTTGTCCCTGGGAGAAAGATGTCTACTAGAAGCAGTTGTGAAATGCTGTAATTATGCACCTGTGCTAGCGTACTCTGTACTCCCAAAGATTAATAGAGTACACGAAAACGGGAATTGAAGTGGCACTGATTCGGAAGTCTCAAGCAGGATGATGCCTATGGTCAAGGAGGAAAAGGAGGAAGGAATGATTGAGTGCAATTCCAAGCAATCTGCATGACGAGTAGAGCGCCCCTAAAACAAGGATGCCTAAAAGATGCATTAGTGAAGTGTGCTGAGCTGGCACCTTTGCGAGGAGCATATGTACAAAGTCACCCTAGGATGAAGAAGCAAGCTGCATCAACACTATGCTAATTCAGGTGAATTCTTTGCGCCGACTTTAACGGTAAAGCGATAATGAACACGAAAGTCCATTCGACCTTTGACCGCTACCTAGTACTTTCAAAGCTACTAATAAAACCTCAGTTTTGTCTGGCAATACTCCACCGAAACGTGATGCAACCCGGACACGTGGGTTTCGCACCTACCAACAAGTCGAAATTGGGAAGCCATATATTTCTGAGTATTGAGGCTGGACGAATTGCACACACGAGCCCGGTTAAAATAATACGAAATGCACTAAACGAATCCTTCATATAATCAAACGGAATGCTGATACATATAACTGCAGCAAAGCTGGATGAAGAGCACTTCTCCAGGAAAAGCAGTTCTGAGCACGCATGTGACAATAGCTCTGAAAATGACGATGCTGAGAATATCATTTCATTGACCGATCAAAATTTCTTCGAAGAGAAAGTCGTCAAAACCTTTTCTTATTACGTTGAAGCAAGTATTTTATGTAGCACTGGAATAAGAGAGATCAAGAGAGTTTTTAATGTAAGTAATTACATATTTTAGTATATTATAATTCATTTCAATTAATGGATGCTTTCATTTTCAGAGTAACAGAAAAAAATGACCAAAAGTCAGAAAACTCGCAGTTTTTGGGGGCATTCGGCAGATATAACAGGCCCTAGGAAATCGAAAACTTGGGGTTTTAACTAGTGTCTGGGTGCATACAACACATCTCAAGAAGAAGTTTTCATGACTTCTTCCAGGTGAAATGTGGACTAGTATGAGTGAAGTGATGTGTGTACGCACCTGCGTGAGGAGCAGGACGGCGCGGTCGGCCCAGGGCCGCAGGAGCGAGAAGGGCGGGAAGGCCAGCGCGTAGGCGTCGCAGCGCACGCTCTCGCGCAGGGGGCAGCGCGGCGGGCGGCGGCGGCAGCCCCACGGGAAAGGCGCCCCCAGGGAGTTGCCCAGCTGCGCGTAGTCGCCGCGCGCCAGGCGCTCGCCCAGCTCCTGCGCCGACCGCTCCTTCTCGAAGCGCGCCCGCACCGCCTGGTGCGTCGGGTTCTGCACACACACACACACACACAAACAACTCTTCATTCTCATTTACTAGTAATTAGCATAATGAAAATATTACAGTCATTCTGAGATGTCAGTGGGGTCAGTCAAGCGAAGTATACGCTTTATACAGGGTCTATAGAAGGATCTGCCGCCATTAAATCAAGTTACGATTCTGGCAGAATCTTCCAGAAAGTTGAGAATGATGAATTAGAAGCCTTATGCGGGAATTTCAATTTGCTCATTTACCAGAGAACTTAGTAGTCGGGGGCGAGAACTTAGTAATCGTTATCAAAGTGAGGGTTCCAAGAAACGCAAATGCAGTGGAGAACTGAGAACGTTTTAGGCAGCCGTAGTGAGAAGTCCTGATAGCGTTCTAGGCAGACGAGGTATTCAAGAGTGTCGTTACAAGTATCAGCACATCTTACTCAATGTGTCATAGTTCACGTTGTCCAACATTGTAACCATTTCTATTGTTACTAGTACAATATACGACGTTGTTATAACAGAGTGACTGGCTAAGTTTTGTTGACGTATGATCCCTGTTTTGTAAATTACGCACACTAAACGCCCAAAGGGTGTTGTGAACACAAGGAACATCCCGAGCAAATCGACACCAATCAGTTAGCTTTGATAAGACAAAAATCAGGCGACCAACTCGGTTCGCGGTTTATCGATTCCTCTCTGCCTGATACTCGGCCCGATTTATATTTGTTGAGAGATCGAAGAAGTGTGGCAGACAGTGATACGATAGTGCTGTTAGTCAGAGTTCAAAATATCCTAATCTCAAATAAAGGCGTATTTTGAAAACATAAAAAATCATGTTTCGTTAGGAATATCGTTGTTGACTCTAACTCCACGATGGGGACCCAAATTGATATCCAACCACGGTTTCTCTATGAGAAATGCACACTAAAGAATATATTGCCCGGCAAGTACTCGCTCAGAAATTATTCTCATTATATGATCGCTTTCCTTTATATAATTTTCCAAACCCTTCACATATTGCGACCTTGTTTTAATGCACTACAAATACCGAGAACAATATTGTTCCTCTTTTCCATTACATTGTCAATTTATAAATCTCATCTCCACACTACCTCAATTTTTCTGAAATTATTTTTGAAAGTTCATCGTAAAAATGTTACCCTTGCCCTTAAAAAAAGGATACTTGCAGCGACGTCACTTAAACTAGTACCTAGTAGCGCAGGGTTGTTTTATCACGTATGCATAAATTGGCCAATTTTCATAGGACTATTCATCGGGCTTCATCAAATTCTATAAGCAATCTCTATCATATTTATTTGTATTTCCATTATTCATTCATCGTCATTCAGCCAGTGAATAGAAGCTTCAAACCACACAATGATCTTCTGATTTGAAAAAGGGTTACGATATATAAAGGAGGAAATACAGGATGGAACAGCGGTGGAAGTGTTAACACCCCTTGTATCTCCTCAACCGCGCAAGATACGAAGATGCCGATTGGACAGTAGATTGCTGGAACAGGGGCTACTTGATTACAGCATACTTCGTCTTTGCGCTATTTTTTACTATGAAGATATAAGTTCAACTTTGTTTTTTTAACGGAACCCTATGCTAAATTTTAGCGTATCGTAATGGCTTAAAAAGACGATTTCAAATATGTGTATATCTTTATATTTTAGCGAATAGTTTTTTAGCAATGAAGTGCTTTTGTAACATATTTTTGTACTAAATGGCACTTTTCCACTCGACCTTGCTGCTCTCCGCTGAGAAACTAAAGGAAAATGTCTCGTGAATGGTTTTGCCTACTTTCCGAAAACGATCGAAGGCATGTACTAAATAGATAACAGGGCGTAGGCCAGAAGTATAAAATGCGCCGCTGGGGTTATGATAGCGCACTTCTACCAGTTTCTTAGAGCAGTCACACCATGTACACCAATGAAGAGAAGTTAGAGTCACATGAGTGTCCTTCGCATATTACCTAGAAACAAATTCCATCCGTATCACTTGTCATTGCATCAAGCACTGGGAGGTCGGGATTTCGAACGGCGCATGGAATTTTGTCGGCTTGCCTTGTAACAACTGAAAGGTGATCCTTTTTTTTAAACGAGTGCTATTTATGGATGAAGCGACTTTCACTAACCACGGTAATGTGAATTTACGAAATATGAATTACTGGTCATTAGAGAATCACTGGATTCGGCAAGTACAACACCAGAAACCATGGAGTGTTAACGTGTGGTGTGGCATCGTGAGAAATTTCATTGTGGGACCTTACTTCATCCCAAGCATGTTAAATGGTATTATGTACGAACATTTTCTTCGAAATGTGCTACCCACATTATTAGAAGAGATACCACTGGATACGCGTCAGTGCATGTGGTTTCAACATGACGGCTGTCAAGCTCACTCTTCACGTGTGGCAACAGAAGTATGAAATGAGAAGTTCTTGAATTGTTGGATAGGACGGCGTGCTGAAGTAAAGTGGCCTTCCCGGTCTCTTAATTTGACTCCTCTTGATTTTTTGCTTCAAGGGGCAGTCAAAAATAAGGTTTATGCAGAAGTACCAACGACGCCAGAGGATATGAAGTGACGTATCACCGAAGCTCTTTCGAGTATATCAAGTGACACCCTCACATCTGTTCATTTGTTCTTCGAACGGCGACTGCAAATGTGCATTCCAGCAGATGGACAACACTTCGAGCACATGCTTAAGTAAAGCATTGTTCTGTAACAATGTAATTGGTATGTTTTTATTTCTATTTTGATCAATGTGTATTCTTTGTACGTGACGGTTAGTTACGAATAAATTATGATTATTAAGATATTGTTCATTTATTTTTGTATTTACTCCCAATTGATAATAGAATGTGTTGTCACAGTTTTCAAAACAACAGAATAGTAATTGCGTGGCAAAACAAGAACTTTCCTGAATCTTGAATGCAGAATTTTAGTCTTCTTTGTACGAAGTCATCTTTCGACAAAATTAGTATCGAAGAAAGTAGTTGATACTGTGCTGAAATAAATGAGCGCCTTTGTCTGAAGGACGGACTCGCGAAGTTCCCCATTTAGGTAGCAGGAAGGTCGAACAGAAAATCGCCGCCTCAGTGGAAAAATATGTTACAAAAGCACATCATTGCTAAAAAACTATTCGCTAAAATACAAAGATATACACATATTTGAAATCGTCTTTTTAAGCGCATTACGATACGCTAAAATCTCTGGCTGGGTAAGAAATGTTATCAAGTAATATCCTACATTTTCACAAATATGTTCTCATCTATAGAAAAAAAGAAACGCAAACTGTCACGAACTCTTTAGAATCAATGAACGCTTACAAATAAATACATTCTATGAAAAGATGAAACGTTTTAAAGTAAGTCTCTATTTTACCAAAATTCGGAACATTAGCATCTGTAATCACACGAAAATGCTCCAACAGGGAATGTCGTCCATCTATGCAATAACAGATTAACCTGCATAATATTCTAACCAAACGTCAAGAAATATATTTAGCTAGGCAATGATGCAACGGGCAAAAATTTGCAAAATCGTTGAAATCCGCATTCTAATGACAGCTTTTTGTGCAAGAACGGGCGAGAGGGAGCGGTGTCCGTTGATGCACAACTAAAACCGGGGATCGAGGCCGAGGATGCCGTGGTCGGGGTGTTGGAAATCGCAGAAATGTCATTCCCCGCAATAGACGAAAGCTCTTTGAAATTCGAAAGCTCGCGCAATATTACGTGGCCTTAAAAGAAGAGTGTGTCACAGTACAGGAACTGTTCTGCGGATAACTGGCTCTGTGACGCCGCTTAAACATGCTGACGGGAATCGCGGGTGATTTAGAAGCACTGAACACGTTGCTTATTTGCCGGAGAGATGCGGGGCTGCGCCAATAACACAATATTTAGTAGGCAAGATTGTACGGGTTTTACAAGCCATCATAGAGATCCATTATAAATGTAAGGAATGATTCTTGATGTAAAAACTATTTTTTTGTATCTACCTAGAATGCATGAAGTATATTAATTAGTAAACGAACTCGGCAAATATTAATGCGCATTACATGAAACTTAATGGAAGCCAGGGATTGGGTCCGCATCAAGAGAGGTTTCCAAAGCTCACCATGTGGTCGAAATAGAAGTCGAGCGGCCGCATGGCGGTGAAGGTGCCCCAGTAGAGGCCTGCGTCGACGAACTGCTGCAGGGAGTCGACGCCGGGGCGGGGAGCACGACGCGGCGAGCAGCGCCCGGCGGGGCGCGGCGCGGGGAAGGGAGGCGGGTTGGCGGTGGCCAGCAGCACGCCCAGCGCCTCCAGCAGCCCCCCGCGGCCGCCCACCCGCGCCTGGCGCCGCCGCCACGCCCACGCACGCCCTCGCCCACGCACCCGCCCCGCTCCGCCCGGCCCCGCGCGCTCTGCACACGAAACATGCATCGGCTTTAGGTACTCGGTTAAGAGTTCGACACTCTATTCAAACATCCTGCCATACAGGCACCCCTCCAGAGAGGCCGCCACGCACACGCACTCACTCGCTCACGCACGCACTCGCCCACGCCCTCGCCCCGCTCCGCCCGGCCCCGCGCGCTCTGCACACGCAACATGCATCGTCTTTAGGTGCTCGGTTAAGAGTTCGATACTCTATATAGACATCCTGCCATAGAGGCATCCCTCCAGAGAGGCCGCCACGCACACGCACGCACTCGCCCACGCCCTCGCCCCGCTCCGCCCGGCCCCGCGCGCTCTGCACACGCAACATGCATCGGCTTTAGGTACTCGGTTAAAAGTTCGATGCTCTATTCAAACACCCTGCCATAGAGGCACCCCTCCAGAGAGGCCGCCACGCCCACGCACTCACTCGCTCACGCACGCACTCGCCCACGCACGCACTCGCCCACGCACGCACTCGCCCACGCACGCCTCGCCCACGCACTCGCCCCGCTCCGCCCGGCCCCGCGCGCTCTGCACACGCAACATGCATCGGCTTTAGGTACTCGGTTAAAAGTTCGACACTCTATTGAGACACCCTGCCATAGAGGCACCCCACCAGAGAGGTCGCCACGCCCACGCACGCACTCGCCCACGCACTCGCCCCGCTCGCTCTCTAGTTTCTTGCAAACACATGGAGTTTTTTTAATTTTTAAAATATTTTTTAAATAAAGGATTAAGGATGTTGAGAATATCAAAAATCCACAGCAACATCGTTGTTGCCATAATACTCTTTATCACGCCGAACTTTTCGTTTGTGTAATCTGAGGAAGTTTGGAAGCTACTCGTGTCATAAATGTATGTTATCGCCAAGACATGTTATTGCCTCAATCAACAATTAAGCACAAAATCGATAGCAAAACACGATATTCTTTATTGTTAATTTTATTTGTTGCATCCCATAATAATTTTTACGTATTACTAACATGCTATCCAAGAATAAAATATATCCTTTTTACGTACTGTAATTAAAAATGGATAGGAAAATAGAATGTTTATTAGTCTATAATTAAAACATCGAAAATTTCGATGTTTTCATCGACATCGAAAACCCTTTAGCAATGAATCGAAACATCGATGTATCGGTGTTTTGGGTAAAAATTGCCATCACTACACCTAACTGTAAGTTGCGTAAAAGTAAACGAACTTTATATGGTGTGCTAAAAGAAAAAGAGAAATTGCAATGTATAAGATGATCTCTTAGCATTTTTAGGTGAAAAGTAAAACAATATGACATGTTATAATTGAAATGGAATAAAAAGAAAGAAAGCAGCAGTCTGAGAAGAGAGAAGAAGCATAAAAATAGACCGGAGAGAAGAACGTAGAGAGAGAATAGAACGGTGACAAAGAAAAGAAAAGAGCCGATGATTAAGAGAAGAAAAAAGGGAGAAACGAAAAGAGCGAAAGAGAAGAAGAAACTTGTCAGAATAAAGAAGAACGGAAGAAGAACGCATGAAGAGAAGAGAATAAGGAAAAGAAAAACTAATGGTGCTACAAAAGTATATACTTTCTCGCATTAATTTTAAGGGCTCCGCTATAAAATATTTTACATAATCCTGCAAAAGGGTTTTTAACCAGCGTTCTTTTTTCCGCTCTGAGATCAGTATTCAGATTCTCAGGGTTAACTTGCCGCCACTCATATCACTACGCCACTGATGCGCCGTATATATCGAATTCGGGCAGAGACAAACCTAAATGACTTAATGCAAAAAAACCCTCAGAAATCTAAATATCCGTTTAAAACTTCCAAAGCCCCAAGGTCGTTAAGATCGATGAGGGAATTCCATTTTTTGAAAAAATCGACTGAATGACTTAGGTGAGAATTGATGCATGACTTGGTAGAATTGATCACTGACAGACAGATAGCCGTTTTGACATCAATACATTTTTCGAACCAAGGAACCACAAAACATGAATATTTGGAACATGTGCTAGAGGATATTTTTTTTATATTTAACAACTGGATTTATTCACTTTTTCGTTATCAGACCGAGCAATAAATGTGCTTATTCCAAATATTTGCCATGCTCCAGCGCACGATTAAACAACTTTTTCTGAGGAAGTACCTTCCTAAGAGCGGAAAAATAATAATATTCAAAACTGTTAGTGATATCACGGCAAAAGCAAGCAACTTTGTTTAAAGCAGAAATCGGTATCTCCAATTTCGTAGTTTTGAAATGCTAACTTTCTTCAGTTTTCGAAAAAATTGATCGATAGTGAATGGCGGATCGATGGTCGAAAATAGAGATAGTACCATCTTTTCACCGGTGCTTGTTATATAAGGAGAAAATTTAAAGACAAAATTGGAGCTGTTTCTTAAAAAAAAACTATACGTCCCAGAAAATAACACAAAAATTATTCATATTTTCAAAACTGCAGTACGAACTTATTTAAAGATTCGTCTTTAAGGAACCGATTAAGGGAAAAATGTCTGTCTTCAATGTTATAGTTGTAGGAAAACACATAAAACATGCACTTTTACAATTTTCAAGAAAACGGGATTTTCAATAAATTTGCGACGTAAACCATTCTCTAAAGCGCTCTTTAGGCTGTCTGAGTCCTAAGTTGAATCCAAAAATTTTGTTTCATTTTTGAGAAAATTTTGAAAATGTTTCTTTGAGTTCATCTAAAGTACCCTCAAAATCCAAATATTCGTATGAAACTCCCAAATCCACGAGATCATTCAGTTTGATTGGGGAATTTAGATTTTGAAGAAAATCGGCTGATCGGTTTAGGCTTTAAGGTTGACTACAGACACGTTTTGCCGTCAATCAACGTTTAGGTATCAAGAACCCAAACAACATGCATACTAGCAACACCTAGTGTTAGAGAATTTCTAGCTATATTTAGCAACAGGATTTATCCACTGTCTCGTTTCATGGCTCGGCAATAATTTTTCTGTCGAAAATTCTAATACGTAAAATGCATTCATTACCTTAAATCGTCTATTGTAGAAACTTTAAAACATCTGTACCAATATGAATTAGAAAGTGATTTATCACAATTCAGAGTTAAAATGTGCACAGTCAGAAGATACACAGTAGAACGATTCAGTTATTTTTTTACGCAAAAGAAAGGCTTGCTTAGCATTCGACGTCAGGAGAGTTTCGTAGTTTCCTCGGCTTCTCTTTTCCCCATGTTACTCCACTAACATTTATGTCATGTTAACATCATTCTCTCTTATCTTTAAAATAGTTCATTCCTTCCAAGAGCTTACAAATTTTCTAGAGCTGAGATTATCTCTTTCTTTCTTTCTTTACATATTCGCATTTGTAAGCACTCTTTAGCTTAAATCATTAAGGCACGTGATTGACGATGTAACGACACGATTGCGATGACGATGATGTTAATAACGATGCAGTAATGACAGAAAGATCTGCAAAAAAAGGGCAATCCTTGCAAGGAGAGATACAAATTCCACATGGATTTGCCGGAGATAGAATCCATAGCAATGGAAAGCATACGCTTACCTTTGCTAAAAGACGCTCCCCCCCCCCAACCACCAATTGGAAACGCAATAATAAATATACAGGCACAAGAGTTCGTACCCGGCTGCTGGACGAAGCGCAGAGGGTGGCGCCGGGCACCGGGCTGCAGGCGCGCCACCGCGAGTAGCGCCAGCCCCGTCGCCAGCAGCGCCAACACCGGGCGCGCGCGTGCCATACGTCGGCTGCGGCCGCGGCGCCAACAGCGTCGTGCAGCCCGTGCTCCAGGGGACGCCGTAGTCCAGTTGGTGCGATACAGACAGCATCAAAGGAAAACCTCCGGTCACGTTTGTCACACTACGAGACGTCCTGTTCAGAGACTCATTCCAAAAACTTTTGCCGTCTTCAATCGGTATGTAAGACACTTTGCCGTTCAAAATTTGTGCTAGCGTCTCCACAATTTTCATCTCTACACCACTACCATTATCTGCACAAATATTATTGCGAATAAAGAATAATTAATTCACATCAATTTACAGAATAATTTGATTGAGATACAAGAAAAATGAATTGTAATGATTTGTGTTTTCAGAGAGGGAAAGCTTTCGGCAAAATATTGTACGCTTGTTAAAGAAGTCGCGAATTGGAAGTTATTAAAAGCTGATATCTCATTAATTTAGGTGTTACCATAAATAAATGCGTACTTAGCTTGAATACATCTTCGTGTTACCCTGAAACTTCAGAATAAAATAATCATTTTTCCATGTATACACTTAAACAACACGTACACAAAACCATGGACATCACAGTTTTTTATTTACTATTAATTTGTTATTTCGAAACCAATATGAAACATCTGATATTGTTGGATTGAGATTGGAAGAGAATATGGCCAAAAATTGATCTCTGAGGAACTCCAGGTGCAGTTTTCAGAGTCAGAAAGGTGTGATCATAATGTTCCATCATTCCAGTAAGGTATTTTACTCTCTGAGATCTTTGTTTGAGGTACGAACATAACCAATCTAGGCCAATACCACAGATTACATGTGAAGGAAATTTTGAAAGTAATATGTCATGATCAATGAGATCAAAAACTTTAGAAAGATCTAAAAGTAATCCAATAGGTGCTTCGTTTTGATCCTGTGACGAGGCGACATCTTTAAGGAAAAAGAATATGACTCCATAGATTTTGATTTCATAAATCTATGTCGGCAATCTGAAAGCGCGTTATGCTTACTGAGAAAGGTTTCAATTCGTAGTAAAAAAAGTCTCTATTGTTTTTGAAAAATCTTACAGAGGAGAAATAATAAATTTTGAATTTCATTTTTGTTGCCTTTTTTGAAAAGCGGTTTTATCTTATTGTTTTAAAAATATTTGGAAACGTTCCGGTGCAAAAGTATGCATTAAATAGGTGAGTAAACGGATGTATAATGGCACACGCACATGTCTTTAACAAAGAATCCAGGAATTCATCTAAACCGGCCGAATATTTATTTTTTTGTTAACCGATTATTTTGAGAATTGCATAGGAAGACGTTTCGGAAACGCACATCGTGTCTAAAAGTTTTGGGGAAATGTCCGATATTGAATTGTGTGGCTGAAGGCTTTTTGTGAGATCAGCAGCAATTTTTGGTTAAAGAGACTTGCCACTGTTGCCGGGTTTCTATAGTTATATTTTAAAAGTACATTCTCTACAAGGTTTCTAGTTGGTTTCGTCGTATATTTTATTATATTCCACATTACGTTTGTTTTGGTATTTGAGCTCAAAATATCCTGATCATTTTTTATGATTTTAGGCTGATGATTTAGCATGCTTTTAGACTTTTCTTAACAATGATTTGTATTTTTTAAAGTAAAGGAGGAAATCTTGAAATACGTTATGTTTAGAAATGAAAGAATGAATTCGCGTGTTTTTACATGATGTCCTACTCCCTTGTGTTTTCCAAGAAACTTTCAAATTCTTTCACAATTATGTAATGTATTTTCATTATAATTCAAGCCTGTTCTTAATATTTTAGCTGGCAATGTAATGAAAGATCAAATCTGATTGGCTCAGCTATATCCACCGCAGGGCCCATCGCCCCCCCCCCAGTCTCTCTCGCCAACAGAAAATCAGTCGCCTGCCAGCATTCACTCAGCTTGACAAGGCGCTCTGAATTTTAGTGCATTTTTTGGTATACTGCAACTTTTTATATTGCTGCGTTTTGACATTTGGTCATCTGTTACGATGCCGTCCAATCGGGACCTTCCACGTGACTACAGTGGCATCATTATGGTGACATTGAACCTTTCGATTGGATGACACCGTAACTGCTGTTTTACTTCACACGCAACTCTGTAAACACCGCAGTATAGTTCATATTTTCCTACTGATCACGATCATGACAGAAGCCATAACGTGGCGTTGCGAAGTTTAGTACAGTAACTGTACTACAGTACTGTAGAGGTAGATTCCAAAGCCCACTAAGTCAGAAATTCTTTTTTCCAGCAGAGGAGATTTTTATGTCTTTAAATACATCACTATGCACGATTTGGAAAAAATTCAGTTTTTTCGCTCAATATCTCCTTGAAAAAGTACTTTTTGGAAATATATTTCCATTTATATCTAGTTAGATTCAATAACTAATTATAAGCAGGAATAACTTCCAAATGAAAAATTGACTTAGTTGGTTTTGGAATCCACCTCTTCATAGTAACTAGAAACAGTGAATAGTGCGCATTAAGTGTGAATCTGATTTGATTACAATGTGTTGTGTACGTGAACTATTTTATATCATAATTGGTGCTTAACGTAACTCATTTACGTGTTTATGTTATGCCGCCTACGTCGGCAAACATTTCATCCATTACGTGATCAGTGAATTACGCGTCACGCAGTCCTTGAAATGTAACTCTATTGCATACACTGTATGTGATAGCTATTACGTTGCATTACACATCTACTTTAACGATCTTTGTGTTCTGGACATTGAGCTCGAACGTTTTCCATGTACCACGTTAATTGTATATCGTGAAATGTGTTTCATACGCATTAACAATCACAATTATGCGACAGCTGTAGCTTCTGGCGTGCACTGACATCCATTTCACGGCGCCTATACTGCGGTTTTTACATGGCTGCGTCTAACATTTCAGCTGCTGTTACGGTGCCATCCAATCGGGACCTTAAACGTCACTACAGTGACGTCACTATGTTGGCGTTCAACCTTCCGATTGGATGACACGGAAAAAGCTGATGTCGTAGGCTTTCGCGGCCAGAGTCATGATCTGCGCTGTCCGGGTGACGCCGCGTCGAAGGCTGTGTTGCCGACGTTTCGACCATTTTTTCGTGGTCTTCCTCAGGGCTGATCTGCCAACGCAGATTCGCAGACAGCTAAGATCATCCACACATGACTCCGATCGCGGAAGCCTACGACTTCATTTGGTACCATTTTTGAAAATTTTGAAAATGTTGAGGTCTAATGTAAAGTGTCTCCGAAAATCAAAATATACTTTTCCAAATTAGACGGCCTTGGGTTCATTTAAAATGACTCTTATTGCCAGGTCCTGGCAACGAAAAAATGGATAAATCCAGTTGTTTCATATAGAAAGAAAATCCTCTAACAAGCCGTGTCGCCAAATCCATGTTTTGTAAGGGGTTCAAAGCGAAAAATCAATTGACAGCAAAGCGCCAGTCTGTCTGTCTTTCTGTCACCCTGTGCACAACGCTATCGCATAAACCGTTCAGCTGATTTTCTCCAAAACGATATTCCCTAATCGGTCTGGCTGATGTCGCAGCACTGGAATTAGAAACAGATATTTTGGTTTTAGAGGGAACTTCCCATGAACGGACATTTTCAAAATTCTCAAAAAAGTGACTCCAAATTTTTGATTAATTTTTCTTTTTGTTGAATAGTGCGAAGGACGTTTAAGAAAATAGTACAGGTCTCGTTTTCGTGAAATTCTCTGATTTTTCGGAATTTGCAAAAAAATATATTTAAATCGACAATAATTGATGATAGAGATGTTTGCCTTAGACAAATTCCCTTGTACAAAATTAGCTCTTTAAGAAATGTCATGAACAAGTTCTTGAAAAACATGGGGTAGTTTTTGATTAATTTCTGCTTGAAATTAATGAAATATGCAGGTTTCCCACCAACTATGGGCCACGAGAAAAATTGAATGAATGATATGAAAAATAATTAATTTAATTTTAATTATAATTTACCATTAAGAATGGCCATATTAATTCTATTTTACGTTCTCGCTTTTTTACTTTTTAATCAATTTGTATTCTCAATTTGTTGATATATTTCTTTTTAAGCACTCCACAAAGCTTAATAGAAATTTCTCAAGAATGTCGCATCGATATTTGAGAAGCTAATTGTTGACGAACGTCGAGATGGTGGCAGTAATAAGATATAGCTGTTTTATTTAGTCCATTTAATGAAATATATGCCACTGGGCTCCTTTCGTTTGTTTTTTTAATTACAAAAATGTAATTATTTCGACTTGCCTTTTTACGTCCTAAATATTTATATTAGCAGCGATTTGTTCACATTATTGCATTTACGAGTACATGTGCTTTAAATAATGTCATAAAATATCTCGAAAACAAAAGTCATGTGTGAAAACGAGCTCAAAATTCCGCGTTTTCAAAAAACTGCCATTTTTTTTTCAAAAGCGGCTCCAAATTTTTTCTTCAATTTTTTCGTACGGATAGTGCTAATTGCACTACTTAAGATAAATTCTGTAGTGGCAGCAGGATACTTGTAGTTCTCCATGATTAAAATTTCAGGATAACAGAGATATCAATCACAATTAGTATATAATATAAACTTACTACGCAGAAAATTTAGCCATACACATGAAACGAGTGGCGCGTGCAATAGATTGTGGTCACTTACTGAACAAGAAGGGCGGGTAGTGAGTAACGGCCATCCGGAGCTCTTCTCCGTGAATGTCCGGCCAGCGCTGGCGGAAGTCGTGCTGGTCCTGTTGGGAGTCGGACAGCCGCCGATCCAGGGGCTCGTAGCGGCGCAAGGCCAGGTTTCCCCAGTAGGCGCGGAAGGGGGCGGGGCCCGCCACCACTACGATGCGTTGATGGTCAATCACGCCCAGAGCAGACCGCTGCGTGGGAGCGTTCAGCTTCCAGCTCTCGACACCCGGATCGTCCTGCATCACCTGGCGGAAGCAGCGCTATGTAACAGGAGGGTAATGGGTAAGACGGTAAAAAGTTCTCTAAAACGAATTGATTGTTAGTGATTCCGGGCACGTCAACTACGAAGGTCAGTAGTCCCGTAAGTGTAGTGCATGCTTTTTCATCAGTGATCTTCCCCAATGGATGGCGAGATCCGGTGCCGACCTACCGTTGACTAGCGGGATTTTCCTAAACAGATATCTCCCACAAGTGGGGCTCCAGACGGAACAAGTTCTAAGTTCCCGACCGGTCTCCCGGCATGTGTGGTAGGGTAGTACATGTTAGTGTAAGGGGTAAGGATACGACAAGGAAGAGAAGAAAAGATCGCGCGGGGTCCGTGGCCCGTTTGTTAGGGTACTGCTCCGGCATTCGCCTGGTGTTGATCGGAGAAACCACGGAAAACTACCGATCAAGGCAGCCGGCCGCTTGATTTCTTCTCCACACAGCGACTGAATTCGATATAGCTGAGAAGTTAGTGTCGAAAATCCTGCCACCGTCCGGAATCGAACCTAGGACTTCCCGGTCAGAGGCGCTGCATTGACATCAGTTGATGCACGGAGCCACCGACCCCGTTAAAAAACAGTTGAGTAGTTACACTCTCTATCTAACTTAAAAATAATATTTTTGACATATTTCTTACAGCCATTTCACTACGCATACCTTGACTACCAAAAATGTTTGTTTATTTGTAATTTTTTTTTTCGTCTACTTAAGTTCTAAATCCCCGATCGGTCTCCCAGCATCTGTAGTAGTGTAGTGCACGTTAGTGTAAGTGCGTGTGTAAGGGGAGAGAATAGGACAAGAAAGAGGAAGGGAAGATCGCCCACGGATCGGGGTCCATTTGATAGGGTACTACTCGGCCATTCATCTGGTGTTGATCGGAGAAACCACGATCAGAGCAACCGACGATCAGAAACTACCGATCAGAGCAGCCGACCTCTAGAATTCTCCTCCAGACAGCGACTGCATTCGATCTAGCTAACAAGCCAGTGTCAAGAAACCTGCCGCCGTCGGGAGAGGAACCTAGGACTTCCCGGTCAGAGACGTTGCAATGACATCACGTAATCCACTGAGCCACTGCTCCCGATAGAAAACTTCGAAATCGAAAGAATAATCCCTCTCCGGCAGTAGGACACACTCTGTTTCGATGGGTTTTGTTTCGATGTTTCTTAAAACTGGTACAAAATATTCCCTTAGTGTATGCAATACACGTTCAATTAATGTAATAATATAGTGCAGTTTGTTTTAATATTTCAGTTGTCTTTATGATAGACAAAGAAAATCTTCCTCATATTGAATACTATCATCGTTTGTTCACAGACGCTTCGGTGGTTAATTTGACCATTCAATTTGTTTTTGGGAATGAAAAAGTGTTGGAATTGGGGAGTCGTGAAGTAAATGTGAAAACACCACGTAGAAAAATATTGGGCAGTAACAGTACATATGTAACAAGTAGTTCACAACTTACCATTAATACTGAAAGAAGTTTTTTTGTTAATTTCTGTGTGCTATCAAAGTATGGAAATATTTTGGCATTAGACCAAACTCGCTGAAAATTACTATTGATGGCAAGGATAGCATTAAAATTCCTTCCTATTATCATAATTCCAGGGCAGTCGCCTCTTAGTCCTCCAAATTCCATCACAAAACTGAAGCTCATGTGCTGCGATAAATACTTCAGGAAGAGCAGAGAGTCTTCATCGTACTCTTGAGTGAACACAGCGAAGCACTGGACGTCGTCAAAGCCATTGAAAACTGCCTGGACAGCAGTTCTCGTGGACATCGCTATTTGTTCCTTGTACTCATCGTTAGTTGTGAGCAACAGACAGGCAGCCAATAACGCCTTGCACGACGTCATAGGTTTCCTTTGTTCTGAAAAAAAAAAATCATTACTTTAATGGGATCTGAGGGTGCTATGGACCTGGATGGTGATATGGCCTAATTCGTTCTGTGAACTCAGGAAGTGATACCGCCGTTAATGGGAGTGAAAAACAGTACAGGACGATCCGGAGTTGATAAGGGCGGGCGGAGGCGTGTGTAAACTAGTGACGTGGCCTGAAAGCCGCCATTTGTCTGAGGAAAGCGGAGTTAGAACCATCGTTACTGTTTTTTCTCTCGGTAAGTGACATCAGTTTCGATAGCTAAGCACCATATTTCTTTCATCACCATGTTTCGACTGATGATAATTTATGATAGTATACACGTAACATGTAATCTATAAATAAAGTAATTCTGTGTGTAAATTGAAAATGAAGTTCATTATGATGTCTTTTTAAGAAAGGACTCCTGTGTGGTGTTCTGACCCACGTATTGCCGAGTAAGCCATTACACCAACACTTCCATAAAAAGTCAAAATGAATGCAACAATATGGTTTGTTCAGACCGGGTCTCCAATAATGACAAAAGGAGAGAAGTTTAGTGGCTACCAGTCTAAAAGGAGCGGTTCATGGACCCAAAGGTCGTTATCCAAGATGATCCAAGAGGTAAAACCTAAGATTTCCGTTTGTCATTCAAGTGAGAAATTTTCAGTACTCAGGCGCACTCTTTGCCGATACACCCTACAGGATTGTGCAACAAAATGAAAATTCACAAGAGAAACATGGATTCTGGCCACATCACGCCTTAGAGGATTTTTTTCCTCTAATTTTAGCAACTGATTTATGCACTTTTTCGTCACCAGGGCCCGGAAATGATTTTTTCCGCCGAAAATCCGCCGTTCTGTCGAGAAGCATTATGGAACTTTCTCTATACTATGTATATTACTCCGTATATATCTACATATACGAGAAAGTAAAAATCAGCAATTAAAAGATGGTCAGGGTAAAAGTGAAACAATTTTATGGTGGATCACCATTTTCAAAAACTCACAGCAATTTTACCTTAACACAACTGTCCTGAAAATATATTATTTTAACAAAAAAGGGTGCAAATTGCACCTTCGAAAAGAGTCCACAGTTTTGGCAATAAGTGGGCTATGCATGTAAATATAGTGGCTCAAAACCATGGGCAAAGTCACCATTGAGGCATTTGGAAACGCTATTCGTTCAGTCATTCCTCAATGATCTTATTTAAAGCTAATGTAAAATTGTGTGGGTGTACATTTAGTACATTTAGAAGCAAACACTGAGATGGGGTTGCAGGTTACCACATATATAGATATAGATTTACAAGACCGTTATGGGAATGATATTCAGGAAGGGGAAATGAGACCTTCACTGAGAATTGTTCCCCGGAAAGCGGTAGTAATCACTGCAGGCCCTGGTAGTTCATATACGCAGCGATTATTGTTGCAGTGGGGAAAGAACTGAGACCAAACGGAAAAGGTAACCTCGACTTGAGTCTACTAGTACAAAAAAACTAGTACAAAAAAGTATGTGTTTGGAAGCGTCACAGGTTTGGCAACAAGGACCCCCAAACCACTCCTTCAACACCACCACATTTCTTCTTCTTCGCTGTCCGGGTGACGCCGCGTAGTGGGCTGAGAGGCCGACGTTTCGCCTGACATGTCGCAGGCTTCATCAGGGGATGTAATATGTTGGTCAAACCCTGATGAAGCCTGCGACATGTCAGGCGAAACGTCGGCCTCTCAGCCCACTACGCGGCGTCACCCGGACAGCGAAGAAGAAGTCATCGACTCGAGCCGCGGAAGCCTACGCGTACACCACCACATTTCTTTTTTGCAGCATCACGTACATTTCTCTATAATACATATACGAGAAAGTAAAATAAATTTTGCCCATTTCTCAGTACTGTCTGTGCACAGAAATTTCATAGGATCAGAAGAATTGAAAACTATTAATAATGATGAAATTCTCACAATTCTTCCGCTGTTTGATCATATTTCCATGAACCTCGTAGCTAAGTGTACATTTATAATGAATTAAAGTACTCACTATAAGACCGCCGTCTTCAACACTGTCCCCAAAAAATAAGTCTTAGACAATTCTGAACATAATTTGATTTGTGGCAGGGCTAAACTGCAGTATCATAGCATTGACATATCTCCTCAGAGTATACAATAGTAGTTACTTAGGAGCGCTTTGAGCTACAAGAGTTTGCTTTTAACTTCTCCATCGCGTCTAAAATGGGTAAAGCACTTCGCACTTCCAAGCACATATATCGTATCGATTTCTGGTAATAGCTGGTCGATTAACCATTACTTGCGCATATATTTGTGACGCGATTACTCGGTGTTATATTTTATCTAACAATTGTTTATGATGTATTTATTGTGATACTATGAATTAAATTCGAGCTGTAATGTTCCGAGATATTATTGAGTTCTTTAAGTTGCATACAATAAGTTGCATGTAATAATGCATAAATATGACCTGCAAGCTCATATTTTTTGTTTATAAAAAGCACTCAAATCAAAATCAGTCATGAAATTAAGTATTAAATGAAGCAAATTTATTTAAGAAAGGCAAATGATACAATCAATTCATGCAAATAACAATTTAATTTCACCACATTAAACCATTCAGGGACATTTATGAATTAAAAGAAGCTTCCTCAGACTAAAGTCATTGCAAACAAATAGTATTTTTTGTGTGTTGTCTACAGAGGGGATGGGAACAAATATTACAATAATGCTGCGTCAAGCAGGGTTTCCTCTTTGGCCAATAAGCGAATCGTCCTTACTCATTTGGCTGCTCCCCAACATAACTTCTTAACCTAAAAAGACAAAAAAACTAGGTAACAGAAACTACAGCGGAGGGATGGCGGACGAAATTCTTATTAAATCTATGAATGTTACCTTGATATAAGGTGTAAAAGTCACCAAGATGAGACACTGAGCTTCTCTGATCTTCAAGCAAGACCTCAAGTCACAAAACAGAGTAACTAACTGGGAGGACAGTGGAGGCGATAATCTTATCGAAATATAATGCATTTGCTCGCGCGTAAGAAAATATCATGACGCAATTTTAAAAAAATTATTATCTACGGAGATGGCGGTGGTCTTCCCCCGCTGGATGGCGAGATCCGGCGCCGACCTACCGTCGGCAAGTGGGGTTCCCCCTAACCAGGACTCTCCCACCAGCGGGGCACCGCCCCAGCCGGGACAAGCTCTAAGCTCCCGATCGGTCTCCCGGAATATGTGGTAGTGTAGTGCATGTAAGTGTAAGTGTGTGTAAGGGGAGAGAATAGGACAAGGAAGAGGAAGGACAGATCGCGCGCGGTCCGTGGCCCGTTTGTTAGGGTACTGCTCCGGCATTCGCCTGGTGTTGATCGGAGAAACCACGGAAAACTACCGATCTGAGCAGCCGGCCGCTAGAGTTCTCATCCAGGCAGCGACTGAATTTGACCTAGCTGAAAAGCTTGTGTCGAAAATCCTCAGCCGTCAGGATTCGAACCTAGAACCTCCCGGTCAGAGGCGCTGCAGTGACATCAGTTGATGCACTGAGCTACCGCTCCCGGTCAAGGAGTTTGAAAATAGTACATTTTATATTATAACATTTTGGATATGGCCATCCATAACAAGGAGTATTCATTCCTACTCGTGAACTTTGTCTAAGTTTTGAAGGTTAGTTCAGGCTTCAAGGATTGGTCTGAGGCGTAACGTTAAAAGTTAAGGTAGCGCCAGGAAGGGTGTAAAAAACAAGTAAAGGGGTGTTTATACGGAGAGAGTTTTCTCTCCTAACTTTCCGGAATTGGTTAGGAGACACGTGTAAACTCTCAGGAGAGCGATCTTCTCTCCAGAGACATGACGTCACAGGAGATCTTCGAAGTTTCCACGAGAGAACCGTGTAAAGGCTCTGGTATCGCTGAGAAATCGTATCTCCTGGGAGATAAATAGTATTAAAGAGAGTTGGAAGAGTTTCTGCTCTCTTGGTAGGTGTTCACGTACTTGATCAGCCTTTCTATGTCTGTGCGTCGTTCAAGTGTGGTCCGTGGATTTCTGATCTTTGGGGAAATTTTACACTGGGGAATTATAGATAAAAATGACAAAGAACTGTATGTATCTCCAGTAGCCACAAACCATAACGTCAAATCAAGTATATATCCCCAAGAAATACATTACCGCATGACGATATCTTGCTTTCTAATTGCTTGAGATATTTTTCTTAAAAACAAACCAAATTCTTCTCGAGTTAGACGTGCGAAATTTTTATACAAAACTCCTCTTCCTTTATATCCTTTTTAATAATAATAATGTTATTATATTAATTATATATATTCCTTTAATAAATATTAACTCGAAGTTACGAATTAACTGTGGAATTTTGTTATATAAAACTATCATAAGGCGTTCTCTTTCATACACTTGCCCTATATGGTGTAATGCCTCTACTACCAAATTTAACAAATTTCAAATCATTCAAAATAAATTCCTTCCAAAAATTTGCATGCTCCCTGGTTTATATCAATAAACAAATATGCAGATAATTTAAAATTGATTCTTTCAAATCGTTTATACTTAACTTCACAAAAATATTCTATAACAAATTATCAACTTAATCATTTTTCAAAACTTTACATTAGGTCAAAACTATTTTCTCGAATAAGATCACGTTTTCCAATAGATATTTTTAGTCCTCCATTAATTAAAACTTTTTTATTTTATTAATCCCCAAAATTGCAATGCAATTGAACAGGTAGTAAATAAATATTTTTTTCAAAATTCTCTTCCTCCAATTCCTCCATCAGAGTTTTATAAATACTCAGCTCTTCTCTGTAAAAGGAATCACCCACACTTGTCTCTTTTTCTCCGCTTCTTCAAAATTATTAAAGCGGCACAGGCATCTGCAAGATCTGTCACGTTCTAACCTCAAACTGCTCGCCGCTGCTCATCGGCTGCTTATTCAACATGGCGGCGCCAAAGAACATCTAGAGACATTTGAATCAAGCGTAAACAGCAAGGAGGTAATTTTCCGGAGAGATCTCAGGAAACTACTCTCCTGGGAGTTAGGAGACTCGCGTTTCGGGAGATATTTTCATTCGTGGAAAGGCATCTAAGAGAGTTTTTTTAACTTGAGAAAAGTTAGGAGACTTTGTCTCTACGTGTAAACGCCCCTTAACGATGGTCTCAGTCTATCCTTAGGGAACCTTCATTTAATAAGAACGATGAACAGATGCAGAGTTGAATCGTGCGGGAAGACATTGCTCAAATATCTCCATGTGTTGAAATTGTCTATACTATTGAAATAAATTCAGAATTGTTAGATTCTTTCTAACAGCGGGAGTAACAACAGGTTAGGCAAGCATTCTTTAAATTGTAGGGGTACTTGACATGCAGCTCCAGGATTCTTTTCAAAATTTTTCAAAAACGTATCCAAATTTTTATTCTTATTTCTTGTAAGAATACAATGAAATACACTTGCAAAGATGTCGTAAGTCTGATTTTCCCAGTCAACTCTGAATTTTCGGAAATTGCAAAAGTTGCGATTTTTTCAATCCTTCCTACAACTTTAATTTGAAGGCAATTTTTCTTCAAGTGAAAATTGTTCTCCACAATTAGTTCTTTCAACCACGGCATGCACATTAAAAAAATATTTTCTTGTCCTTCTGAGTGAGATATAGGCAATACTAAAAAATAAAAACAAGATTTTTCAAATTTGGCCTTCTGAAAATTTTTCCTTTAAACGTTTTGTAGGGATTGTGCTAAATGTGCAATAGATGACATTAAAGTTATTTCCCTGTATTGTTTTGTTTTTTTCAAAAAATGCATGCATGTAATTTTTTGATATCGCTCTTTGGGTAGTTTTTGTATCCTTCGTCTGTAGCGTCGTGGTGAATAAAGACGACAGGATCTCATTATGTGTACATTGAATCAGTACAAGGACTCGCCATACTCGCTTGTTTATGGAGAGTTCAGTTATTCGTAGTTTCGAAACGCACTGCCAACTATGCCAAATTATTCAACTTTCACTGCAGTCGATACGCAAGTATTACTTAGTTTTTTCACTAGCGAGGCGATCTTCACGGCGAGACCGCTCGGCTGCTCTGATTTTCAAACAATGTGATCTCGTCGCCTCTTAACAGAAAGGTGATTTCTGCCAATATTTACAATGCAAATTTTGTTTGCGCGCGGCCGCTTCTACCAACGCCCTCTAGATGGCATTGCTTCTATCGTCCAAGGAGGTGCTGCGCTCTGTCGGCCATCTTTGCAAGCAGTTCAAAGAGTTTTATACGAGAAATTAATTTATTTTTCTTTGGAAGGTATTCGGCGTTTTGAGGGATAATGAAGGCTATCTCGAACGCGCGACGTTTGAAATGTATGCTCTTGTTGTAGACTTGATGTTGACTGGTTTTGTTATAGACTTCCATGTACTTTCAAAGTACTTTGGAGTATGTTAGCAAAAGAAACTAGAGGTGCTACAGAATGGAACAGACTTTCTCGTAGTAATGTTTTCTAATTCCCTGGGTGTGGACTGGTAGTGTATAGTCTTGTCCCTCCTTGCCTACTCCCATTTATTGCGCCCCAAAGAAAATGTTTTCGGTTTTCAATTAGTAGAATCTAAATTATATTTTCATATTATTAAAGAAGGTTATAAACGTTGTCCTAAATGGCAATTTTCATTGAAGAATTTGGAGCCCTTTTTAAGAAAATGGCGATGAAGCATTACTGTAAAGGCGAAATTTGAAGCTGTTTTTCAAAAAAATCAATTGAGTTTTCGAAAAACTTGAATTAAATTCATTTGAAGTACTTCACTAACAAATGTAATATGCATACAAATCGATGGAAATGTGCATATTAATGGCGTGAGAGATATTTCAAAAAATTACATAGGTGTTTGAAAAAAAAAAGAATACACCAAAAAAACTTTACGTCATATTAAACAGTGCAATTAGCACTATCCATTAAAAAAATCAAAGAAAAATTTTAGCCTTTTTAAAATTTTTTTTAAAAAAAAAAAAAAAAGCCTCTAGTGTAAATATTTTCGACGTGAGAGACAATTCAAATATTTATATACATTATAGTGTTGAGATTAGAGTAAAAGTTTGGTTCGAAGGGAGATATATTACTAAATTATTTTAGTGATATATTTGTTGTAAATGAATACCTTGGGGATTTGATGCGTTGCATCCCCAAAAATGTTTTTGCTGTTGAAGTTCCTAAGAGTGTAATTAGATTAAAAGATTGAAAGATGTGATTATAAATTTGAGTAGGAAAGTCTGTGTTGTGGGGGTTTATAAATAGAATATAGAGAGTAAATAGTGTTTCTTAATTTAATTTGTAAAGCTATACATTCGTAATGTAAAGACAAAAATATTTGTTTAAAGAATATAGAATTCATTATTATTATTTCTATTATTATTACTGTTATTATTGCTACTCCGCAGAAGCATGGTAAGAAATTTTATCATTTCTATAAATGCTACCATAAATGTTAAACCTTTTAAGTACAATAAAACAATGTAGGCTTTCACGGCCGGAGTTGTAGTCAAAGATTTCTTCCGGGCTGAAGAGACGTGGTCCATTGGAAAACATATTTCCAGACGTTTCGTCCGCAACTACGGCAGACATCCTCAGTGGCGATGTGGTCTCGGACGAAGAATCCTCCTTGAAGTACACAGTGTGTCCCAGTGATCCGTCAGCATTCTTGGTAACAAGTACATCTAGCTGACGGATCACTGGGACACACTGTGTACCGGAAACCAACTCACACAGATAGATACCTCAACAAAATGTCCAATCACCACCCAAGTCAGAAGAGAGCCATGATGAAAACTTTGGTTACTCGTGCAACAAGGATATGTGAAAATGACAGTTTACCCGAGGAATTGAGTCACCTCAACAGAGCTTTGCAGGCCAACGGATACTCTGCAGTGGAAGTCAAGAGAGCACTCCATCCAAAGAGAACTTCACGCAGTGAAACAAATGCCAACCAAACACTGAAAGTAAGCCTACCTTATGTGAAGAACATCACGGACCGTATAGGAAAAGTGCTAGGAAAACACAATATAAAAGCCATTTTCAAGCCCACTTCACAGCTTCGAAACTAATTTCGATCTGCCAAGGACAGAAGAGATCCATTATCATCAGCAGGGGTCTATAGAATTCCATGTTCCTGTGGCGTAGTATACATTGGCACTACACAACGGAGCATCAACACCAGGCTCTCCGAACACAAAAGGAACTGCCGTTTTGGCTACACTGAAAAGTCAGCAGTAGCCGAACACGCTTTCTCTGGCCGTGAACACAACATAAGATTCGAAGACGTGGATGTTTTAGCCACCACAGCCCACTACCATGCACGATTAAACCGTGAAGCCATTGAAATTCACAAACATCCCCGGAATTTCAATAGAAAAGAGGAGGCAATGAAAATCAATCCGATTTGGATCCCCGTAATCCGCCAGGCCAAAGCAAAACCTAATGAAAAACAAACACGTGACAGCGGTCACGTAGGCACGCGGGAACATGACAACAGTCACGTACACACAGTGAGCGTCTCCGCCACGTCATCCGGCCCGAGCCAATCAGTAGCCGCCCCCCACCACAGTCCCGCTGGTACAAATATCCCCGCGGACCGGGCACTTCCGCACTTACGTCCCCGCGGACCGGGCACTACGGGATGAGAGAGCTGCTAAATGGTCAGAAACCATTGCTAAATGTAACCTTCACGAGAGGCACCTTTGGGATCTTTCCCGTGCGCTGGGCCGCAAACCGGGAGTAAATAGCCCGCTTCAGAGCAACGCCGGGACTGGGGCACCCGGCGCTCCACCACCTCGGCCCGTTTACGTGTGGGACGACGCGGCAAAAAGCGAAATCTTCGCGAATTCGCTCGCGCTGCAGTTCCGCGCGTTTGAAGCGGGCGCCGCTGCGCTGCCACTGGCTGCCACTGTAACAGGTGGCCAGCCGGTGGCGCCGGCGGTCAGCTGCAACACCATTGGCCCTTTGCTCCCTCTCACCTCGGCCCGCCGAGTGACGAAGAGGGAGCTGGAGAACGCACTAAAACGCGTTAATCCAGCCAAGTCCGCTGGCCCAGATGGATGTACCGGCGGCCAGCTGCGTGCTCTGGGCGGGCGCGGAGTCGAGTTTCTACTCGAGCTCCTGAATGCGTGCCTGGCGTGCGGTTATTTTCCAAAAGCGTGGAGGGTTGCGACCATTGCGCTTTTACCAAAACCTGGCAAGAATAAATTAATTCCTAGCAGCTATAGACCTATCAGTCTACTCTCAGTTCTAGGGAAGACGTTTGAGCGATTAATTCTGGTGCGTTTGCAACAGGAAACACGTCGCCTCAACCTTCTCAGAGATGAACAATTTGGCTTCCGAGCTGGTCACAGCTCCGCGCAGCAGCTCACGCGGCTTTGCACCGAGATCGGCCTCGCCCTCGAGAGACGGCAGAACTTGCCAGCGGTCTTTCTCGACATGCGATCGGCCTTCGATTCTGTGTGGCATGAGGGTTTACTCGCGTGCCTCGCGGAGTCGGGGATGAGCGATTGCTATGTGAGATTGATCGCGAGCTTTCTCTCTGACAGGCAGTTCAAAGTGCGCGTCAACAACGTATATTCGTCCTCAGACGAGCCGAGGCGGGAGTGCCTCAGGGGAGCGTTCTCTCTCCTACTCTCTTCGGCTTATACGTAAATGATGCGCCGCTACCTGCTGAATCAAAAACAGGCATTCAACGCTGCGGGCTCCTGATGTTCGCGGATGATTTTGCATATTATGCGAAATCGGCGAACGTCAGGCAGTCAGTAAAGTACCTAAGCGACTGTCTCGCCGCCTTCCCTGAATGGCTAAGTCGGAAACGACTCGCTCTTAACCTCGACAAGTGCGTCGCCGTCAACTTCACTCGTAAGAGGGCAGACCCCGATGAAACGGTGAGCTTGGCCGGCGCGCATTTGCCGTGGCGGAGCGAAGCGAAATATCTGGGCGTGTTGCTTGACAGCGGCCTCCGCTGGCACGCACACGCTCGATACCTCGCGGCCAAAATCAAAAATAGAACCCCTTCTTCTGAAACCACTTCTCCGTTCTCCTGATCTTTCTCCTTCCTTAAAGCGGCGCCTATTCACCGCATGCGTGCGCCCCTGTGGGCGTACGCGTGCGAGGTTTTCGCCGCCGCTCCACTCTTCCACTCTGCGTCCCATCCGGGTCGCAGAAAACAGAGCGGCGCGCCTCGCGGCGCGCCCACATCTTTTAAATGTACCCCCTGACCGCACTCCTCGAAACGCTGACGTGTTCGGGGTTCTGGGCGTGCGACATCAGTTCCCGGCGGAGCTTCAGCGGCGGGCGGAGACGGCGCTCGAGAGGGCGCTGAGGCCGTCCGCTCCGCGCATCCTGCGCGAGACCGGCGTAGCGGCGAACAGCGGCGTGCACAGGGCCTTCCACAGAAGAAAAGGCCCAAAGCACGTCGCCTTCACCTTCCGCGCACTTCCCCCGCACAAGTTCTCTGAACTGTGCGACGCGGGGGAGCAGCTAGTGCGTGGGAGGCGGTCGCCGCTTCCTGATGCCGGAAACTGCGTGGGAGGCGCGGAAACGCGCCCCGCCGGGCCTAGGCCGCCCGGATTCGAAGGCGTCACGGCGCCACGGACGCCTGAGTAAAGTCGGCGCCGTGGCGTAATCAAAAACGTGTGTAAATAAGTGAAGTGCAGTGTTGTGTGGTATGAATGAGTGAGCGAATGAGTTGTATATATAATTTAAGTATGAATGAGCGTGTAAATGCCAAAACAAGAAGATATACGAACAATTTTATGAACTTCAATTTAATAAAAATTTATCAATAACTAGATTTTAAAACTCACTGCCCAAAGCGGCCATGTCATAGTTTTAAGTTAGATGTAAGTTAGTTTGTTTAAGTATAAAAGCCCTACCTCCGCTCCATAAGCTTAACAGCTGGAGCCTATGTATCCCACAAGTTGAATAAATTCCCGCCTCGCCATAGACATTGGCGAGGGGAAAATTGAAAAAAAGCACTTCCGTCAGTCACCGGGGAACCTTCAAGGAGGATTCTTCGTCCGAGACCACATCGCCACTGAGGATGTCTGCCGTAGTTGCGGACGAAACGTCTGGAAATATGTTTTCCAATGGACCACGTCTCTTCAGCCCGGAAGAGATCTTTGACTTTTAAGTAGTTTTTCTTTAGGGATTAGATCTGTTTCAAAAATACGTGCCGTGTCAATATTATGAAATAAAAAAGGGGATAAAAATATTTTGTTGTCATTTTAGACCATTAGAATACCATGTTATTAACGCAATAGTATTAGTATTTCTATTAATATACATTAAAAAGCGGAGGAAGAATTTTTTGAAATAAAGTGAGAATTTTTGGGATAATTGTAGAAATAATTTGTGGAACTACGTTGGAAATTAAAGATGTGTAATTTGAAGTGAAAGAGGTTTCTTATAATATATCAGAGTAATGAATCTAGATTAGGTTGGAGTGTGGTAGTATTGTATTTGAATGGAGATTTTGAATAGTATTGGTATGTTGAAAGTTTTGTGAGAAGGAGAATGCAAATTTTTAATTATTAATGTACGTTTGTTCCAACTTCTTCTGTTTTTTTCCTTTGAAGAACATTATTATAATATCATGATATTTTTGATTCTCAAATATTTGAAAAAAGCCTTTTTACTGAATTTACGTGAGCTGAAAATTAGTTACTTCTTTGTTTTTTCTTTGTTGCAGTGTTTAATAATATATTTTTTATTTTCGAAAATTGGAATTATTTATGTGAATATTGCGAAATGATAGACCTTCATTATTTTGACATACGTTTCTGTATGCATGTCAGAAATTGGCCATCAATCATCATCCTGATTGGGAGGATGGGTATACTATCAATATATTCAAATACTAGGCGAATGTCAAAGCAGTACCTTAAAATTCGTAACGGTAATGGGCCGCACGCTTTACTTCCTCGTCGTTATCTTCTCGACTCACACGCCCTACATTGTTCCCTAGATCTATGGTTCTGATAGGTCCCTCGATATACCTGGTGAAACATGTCTAGAGACCAGTCCGGAGCACGTCCCGGCTGCAGCAGAGCCATTCTGGTGGAGATATCTGGACTGGAACCTCCACAAGAAGTCTTAGACCAGCATCGTTTCTCGGCATATACACCACGACCCCCAGTGTTCCCTACCAGACTATGCGTCGTAGCAGTTGACGTGCAAAGGAACACCTAATAATCAAACCCAAAAAGTTAGACATTTTATTCAGAACCACCTATATGAAGGTGAGAAATTGGGTAATTGAAGGCGAAAAATTGAAATGATTATGAAAGCGAGCTGAATGCATATCATTGTCATTAGAGTTCAGAATAGAAGGAATAGGAATTTGGAATATTCGGATAATAATGAAACATGGACTATGTTAAAATTCTGGATGTAATATCATCGTATTACAATAAGCAGCTGTTTTCAATTACGCATCAAGGCAAAAACTCATTACACATTCCTTCACTGCACTTATGACTTTTGGCAATTGGCAATACGGCAAAATGGCATACAATAATTTTCAAAATATTTACGTAAGGATACCAAAAAATGCATTTGAAAAGATAAATGAGTAGCATAAAAAATTGAAAAGAAAGTAAATTGGTATTTATGGGTGAATAAAAACTTCCTTAAGTCACAGCTATGTACTGTGACGGATAAAGAATGTTTCGAAAAACGTAAAATGTAACGCGTGGTCCCTGCAGAAAAGTTCACTTTAAAGAATATGCGATGATTATGGACATATGATAGTTCGACTCTCTATGAGCCTACCCCTTTATGCGTCGCGTGCAACGGAGACACGTTCCGAGCAGTCGAACACTTTGGAAGTAGCTTTGTCTACCGCAAGCGCCGTAGAGAGTCTTTGACGCCCCGCCTGAGAGCCCGTGGACAGAGGAAGCGCCAGCGCTGCCCCCGCCGAGGCGAAGTAGTTGCTCCCAAGCGGCGTAGTGCGTCCTTGCCGCCCCGCCGAGCGCCTTGGCCAGGGAAAGCGCCAGCGCCCCGGCGCCGGCGCCGCCCGCGGAGGCCCCAGGCGGCGAAGGGCGAAGCGGAGGCGGAGGCGGCGGAGGGCGCGCGCCACCGGCCCTGGAGCCGCCTCGGCCCGAAGCCAGCCCCGCGCCGCCCAGCCCCGCCCCCAGCAGCGCCAGCACCACCGCCACCTCCCCCAGCGCCAACGGCGCGGGGCCCCCCGCCTCCGCCGCGCCCAGCAGCGCCGGCTGCACCACGCGCGCCGCCGCGCCCTGCAGCCAGTGCTCGATCAGGCCCGCCTGCGCACACACGCCACGCCACACCCTCAGAATCGGCATCACAGCGATTGAACGCTCCTTTCTTACAGTGGATTAGAAAAGAAGCCACGCTCGATCAGGCCCCCTGCGCACACACGCCACCCCTCAGACATCGGCATAACAGCGAAACAAGCAATGTGAACGTGCAACTTCTTTTGTTGCAGTGGAGTAGAGGAAAGAAGCCAGTGCTCTATTAGCTGCGCCTGTGACCCGTTAGTGTACCCATTAGTAATGAAGTTTGAAGCGCGTAACATGATGGTGCAGTCGACTTAAGAATAGAGTTGAACCAAGAGCAGTACGAGTGTGAAGCTGTATGAGAACACGTGTGAGAGCATGACCAGGTTGTCGAGCCAACGATGGAGATGAACAGGAGGAGCAGTAAAGGACAAACTTGGTGGAGTTAAGATAGAAGCCAGATGGATGGCGTACGAGTGATTCTAAGCTATCAGCATGACGCGTGGTTCGCCTCAGGGCGAGGGGATGCGCTGTGCTATCGAACAGATGTATTAATGAAGTGGTGGAACACGCACTGTTTGAGCAACCATGTTGAAGTGAACATCAAGGACCAATTAACGTACAAAGGGATGGCGGAGTGCTATTCTAAGACAAGGAGTCTTTCCAGTGAGAAGGATGCACAGGAGACGCAAAGGAGGGGGAGCACAAACATTGGGGAGCAGCAAGACGTGGTCAACATAATGTCAAAGATCAAAGAGGAGCCAGAGTACATTGTGTGAGTGCAATTCTAAGCGTTCAGAACGGTGAGGGAGTCATCGCAGGGAGATTGGTGCTCAGGAGGCGCGTTAGTGAAGAGTTTGTAGCACGCACCTGCGTGAGCAGCAGGACGAGTCGGTCGGCCCAGGGTCTCAGGGCCGAGTAGGGCGGAAAGGCCAGTGCGTTTGCGTCGCAACGCACGCTCTCGCTGAGCAAACGCAGGCGGGGTAGGGTGGCGGGCGGCGGAGGTAACCCGAGGGGGCAGAAGGCGCCGGCGATATAGTTCCCCAGCTGCGCGTAGTCGCCGCGTGCCAGTCGCTCACCCAGGTCCTGAGGCGACTGCTCCTTCTTGAAGCGCGCCTTCACCGCCTGATGCGTGGGGTTCTTTACACAAAAAATGACGCTTCATTACATGTCATTTTTTATGAATGACTATATATGTGGTGATAAGGGGTGAATAATGTTGACAAAAAGTGAAGTCGTTAGAAACATGGTATAATTACGATAGGTACATAGTGGAATGTGAAGCTAGCTATTTTTTTCAAAACATGATTAAGGCTATACGGTGATTCATATTAGTGAGTTTCTGATACAGGTGTTCGTTGCTTTTTAAGTCATGTCTTAGCATTATTAGCGACCATTTAATCAAAACTGAGATGCATAAATGAGATTTACAAAGGGACCTAGAAAAGTAAAATTTGTTAAGATAATTTTCTATCGCTGTTGAAAGTTGTATATAACATGTCTGCAAAAGGTATTTGTTATAATAATAATAATAATAATAATAATAATAATAATAATAAAAGAGAAATTTATAGCAGGATTCAAATAATCATTCTGTAGGGCGTGTTCGAGAACTAGTGAGGAATGTTACGTTTTAGCGTAATTTTAGAGCATCTTAACTTGCGTAATGATTTGGCGCCCAACGTAGAGCCTAACTTAAAAAACTGTAATCGTAAGTTAAGAAGACCTTTAACAATTTCAAAATATTTCTGATAACTTTATATGACGCGTTTTAACAAACTCAATATAGCTTTAACACTATCATTTGCCCCATACTTTTTGACTTTATAGTAAATTAAAATCTTGTTAAGTGGCAGTAAAAAATGACTCGATGATCTGAGAGCATGGCGAAAAGAAGACTGGAGCGAGGTTTTTGAAGAAAAAATCAAAGATCAAATAAAAAGGCATTCTTTGTTAAGATATATAAATAAACGTTTATCATAGAAAATGTAGAAATATAAGGCGTTGGGGAGTATAAATCTTCCAAACGGATTCGGATAAAGACGTCATTCGCGGACAGCAGAATTACAAATGGACGTATCAGAGTACCACATGCTGTGCAGGGTAGCAACTGCACGACCCACATCCGCTATGTTTGTACGTGTTGATTTACGGAATTTCGAAATGGTACACAGAGAAATACTTAGCACCAAAGGCCCTTAAGCACATTTCTTTAATCACATTGTAACGAGGAGATCCTAAGAGATTTAGAGTACTTTTACATGTGGGTTTTTTTTATTACATCGCAACGAAGGAGTCAGCAAGGCAACGAAAAAGCCAGTCGTTACGACTGCATATGATCGCCTATTTTGAGCATTTTAATGGCTGAAATTTGTTATGGTGTCATTAAATAGTGTTGTTTAAAAGAAACTAATAGTTCAGTTTATAAAATGAATTGCTTTTACTTCACCAGAATATACCCGTTACAATACAATACCTCTGGTAGTCTGGTATTCATCCAGTTAAAAGAAAACATTTTTTCAGAACTACTTTCCAACCCAGATTTGGCCCAAGATCTTAAAATTAAAGAGAGCCGGATTGAACAATAGTGTGTGCATTAACTCCGCACATAATTGCTTGCGCATTCTAGTAACGTAATAGGTCCGTCAGATCAGTAAAAAATATAGGTAAGTATAGTAATAGTTCTCGTAAGACGATACCTGTTTAAATAATGGTTGTGCAGTTGTACACATAATACCGTAAATGACTCTTGCGGGATCCAAATTCGCTTGCTGAAGAAAGAAACTGATAGATAAGAGCAATTCTATTTTATTCAAGAGTTCTATTTCACATTCAAGTTCATTTGTGTTTGCAATACGCAGGTTAAATATGTAACGTTCATGAGTATTTTATGTTTTTGCCCCTTGACATGACTTTACTATACCTGAATAGGTAGAATAATACAAATTTTGGCATATACTGAGGTCACACGGTAGTGCGGAAGGTTGTCATGACGTATACAATTATATACATGGCTTAGATATTTAACTATCCGTATTTTCTGGCCTTCAGTAATGGTTACGAAATTTTATTATACTTCTACTTCTATTAACACATCTCAGTCATTTGCAAAACTCTTTATGAGTTGTAAAACAGTAGGAGCTAAAAAGAACTCTTTTAAAGCCAATAAACACAAATTCGAGAGTTCTTCATGCTATCTGAGGATCATGTTCAATCAAACAATTTGGAGCTATTTTTTAGAAAATTTTGTTTAGGCTTCACGTAAAGCACTTCAAAATTCCCTTTCAGACTCCTAGAACCTCGATTTAGTTTAGAACGATGAAGAAATATCAATTTTGATGAAATTCGGCCGAACGGTTTATGCTCTAGTGTTGACCATATGCAGACGGATTACCGTCCATCGAGTTTTCTATCCAAGAACACACTAAAAGGATTGTGACTACTCACTACACAACGTGCAATACAAACTAATTTACGATTAATTAGGAAATATAAAAATAAATTTTACTATTTGTAGAGTATTCTCCAACTCTGCAAACAGCGTAATCTATATTATATGGTAAAAAATATTTGATTAATTGCTGAACCAGGGATGCATTAATTGCAAAAGCTCACCTGGGGGTCGAAATAGAAGCTGAGCGAGAAGGGGGGGGGCGGCGGGAAGTGCGGCGCGGTGAGGTGCGCCAGCAGCCCGCTGTTGTACGCCGTCACCAGGAGGATGGCCACGACGTTCCAGCAGAAGAGCAGCGCGCGGCGCAGGGCGGGGCGCGGCGCGGGGAAGGGAGGCGGGTTGGCGGTGGCCAGCAGCACGCCCAGCGCCTCCCCCGCCGCCCGCCCACGCACGCCCTCGCCCACGCACCGCCCCGCTCCGCCCGGCCCCGCGCGCTCTGCACACGCAACATGCATCGGCTTTAGGCACTCGGTTAAGAGTTCGACACTCTATTCAAACATCCTGCCATAGAGGCATCCCTCCAGAGAGTCGCCACGCCCACGCACGCCCTCGCACACGCACTCGCCCCGCTACGCCCGGCCACGCGCGCTCTGCACACGCAACATGCATTGGCTTTAGGTACTCCGTTAAAGTTCGACGCTCTATTGAGACACACTGCCATAGAGGCACCCCTCCATAGAGGCATCTCTCCGAGATGCCGCCACGCCCACGCACGCCCTCGCCCACGCACTCGCCCCGCTACGCCCGGCCACGCGCGCTCTGCACACGCAACATGCATCGGCTTTCACCCCTCCGAGAGGTCGCCACGCCCACGCATGCCCTCGCCGTCGCACTCGCCCCGCTCCGCCTGGCCCCGCGCGCTCTGCGCACGCAACATGCATCGGCTTTAGGTACTCGGTTAAAAGTTCGACACTCTATTGAGACACCCTGCCATAGAGGCACCCCACCATAGAGGCATCCCTCCAGGGAGGTCGCCACGCCCACGCATGCACTCGCCGTCGCACTCGCCCCGCTCCGCCTGGCCCCGCGCTCTCTGCGCAAGCAACATGCATCGTCTTTAGGTACTCGGTTAAAAGTTCGACACTCTATTGAGACCCCCTGCCATAGAGGCACCCCTCCAGAGAGGCATCGCTCCAGAGAGGTCGCCACGCCCACGCACGCCCTCGCCCACGCACTCGCCCCGCTCCGCCCGGCCCCGCGCGCTCTGCACACGCCACATGCATCGTCTTAGGTACTCGGTTAAAAGTTCGACACTATTGAGACCCCCTGCCATAGAGGCATCTCTCCAGAGAGGCCGCCACGCCCACGCACGCACTCGCCCACGCCCTCGCCCCGCTCCGCCTGGCCCCGCGCGCTCGGCAAGATCCGTTAGGGCCCCTTCACATGGCGCCACTCAGCAGCGCTTCCGATTAGCGCTTCTGCAGGGAAAGCATTGGTTTAAATGGAGGTATTCACACGAGCTGCGCAGTTGGGCTTTTGTGGCTCGCGGTCTCGGCCACTCGCGCTAACTCGCGCCACGAGCAGCGTAGCCCGTATCGGTGTCACCGCCAACAGAACAGTTCTCAATGGCAGCGTTCAAAGTAGTCGCGCCACTAAACCGGTTTCTACTTGGAATTCCCAAATTTTATTCTTCAAGCATCTTGAACGATTGTGCTAAATGTACAGTGTATGATGACATAAATTACATAAATTCATTATAGTATTTATTTTATAAAACTATATTATGTTGGTTTAATGCAAAGTTTGGAATTTTTGTAAGAAAACACATGAATATACCTGCTACATTTTATGCAGTTTTATTTCAATATGGCTTGTAGTTAAGATAACTGTGAAATAATTACATATTTCACAAACCTGGAATAACATTAACAAAGAATACCTTTGAATCCGCCTGGCCTGGAAAGAGCAAATTAGGTTGTCAAAAATTGACTCTTGTAGAATGTTTTCAAAAATTATTTGCTAATAGCACGAAACGTTAATTTATGGCCTTATTCATCTCAAGGTACGATATGACCTTTGCCATATTCGCCTGTCTTCAACGAATGCGTTACGAAATCTTACTCCTGTTTATAGACGTCTCGTAACATTCCTAGTCGATGCGGTTTGCCAGAGAATTTTAAGACCTTACGCAAGGTCACACCGTTTCCCCACTTATTGTTCGATGTAAATGTAGTGTCTCCTTAACGTCACGAGATAAATGGAGAGGGAGACACTTGTCATCCAATCGGGATCTCCGATACGACCTAAATTTTTAGTTCTGAAGCTCCTAATTCAACGACAATGTCCCTCTTTTTTCAGTTTGTGGCAAAAGGAGACACTACATTTAAATGACGAAGATAAGCTTCATAATGAAAAAATCCGGCTGGCACATTCACTAAGATGAGCAGCAACAAAACTCACAAAAACACGTTTTTGGAAATTCTCTTGAATATTGTCGTCGGATCTGAAAACAAATTATTAGATTGGCGGAAACGAAGCAGTTGATAAATTATCAAAAAGAAAAACAAATAATATTAATACATAAATGCAAATTACAAGACTACAGAAATTCTTGAATGTTTAGTACAGGCAAGAAAAGAGAAGCTCTTTGCTGATATGAAAGACTAGTATTCGCATCACACCCGCAGAAATGTTTTCTTCTTCCGTATCCAGACCAATCAATACACATTGCCTGCACATTTGCGTTGGGAAACGTGTGTTGTAATACGTTCTCAGTGACCTTCAGTCATGTAAGAACACGTCAGTGAGCAAGAAGAGAATTTACTGAACGCCTAGAAAGAAATTCTTTGTTACTTGTCACACAGGGTGACATCGCTAGCTGAATTCCATAACGGCGCTCCGTTATGACACGGACGTTCAGCAATTCGAGACTTCGCGAGTTCCCAGTCTGATGACCGTCTTTGAATGCCGGGATCTAACGGCGCCGAGCAACTGGCCGAAGGCGATGACTGACTAGATTATTTCCAAGGATTACTCCATTACTCTATGCGCTAGTACCCCAAAAGTGTTTGGAGATGCTCTGCGACGGCGCACACATGCAGTAACTTTGTCTACATTTCACTACACTTCTTCTTGATTTATTTAACTCCAGGGAAAACACCGGGAGCGGTAGCTCAGTGAATCAACTGATGCCACTGCCGCGCCTCTGACCGTGAGGTCCTAGGTTCGAGTCCTGACGGCGGCAGGATTTTCGACACTAGCTTTTCAGCTAGGTCGAATTCAGTCGCTGCCTGGAGGAGAATTCTAGCGGCCGGCTGCTCTGATCGGTAGTTTTCCGTAGTTTCTCCGATCAACACCAGGCGAATGCCGGAGCAGTGCCCTAACAAACGGGCCACGGACCGCGCGCCGTCTTTCCTTCCTCTTCCATGCCCATCCTCTCCCCTTTTACACACACATTTACACTAACATGCAATACACTATTACATATTCCGGGACACCGGTCGGGAGCTTAGAGCTTCTCCCGGCTGGGTCGGTGCCTCGCTGGTGGGAGAGTCCTGGTTAGAAGAAACCCCACTAGTCGACGGTAGGTTGGCGCCGGATCTCGCCATCCAGCGAGGGAAGATCACCGCCATCTCCCGCGAAAAAAACATGCACTACAGTGACGGGACGAATGACCAAAGCCGTTGACGCGCCCGGAAACACGGAAAAAATCAATCAATGAATCGTGTCTGCCTTAGATAAACATAAGTGCCCGGCTTACCCGGCTGCTGGGCGAAGCGCAGAGGGTGGCGCCGGGCACCGGGCTGCAGGCGCGCCACCGCGAGTAGCGCCAGCCCCGTCGCCAGCAGCGCCAACAGCAGCGCCAGCCACACCGCCGGCGCCAGCGGCCGCAGCAGCGCTGCTGCGTCGCCATACGTCGGCTGCGGCCGCGGCGCCAACAGCGTTGCACACCCTGTGCTCCACGGGACACCGAAGTCCAGTTTTTGCGACACGTCCAAGTTCAAAGCGACGCCCCCGGTCACATTCGATCGACGAGCACTCGTCATGCGAATCGACTCTTGCCAAAAATTGACGTCGCCTTCAATTGGTATGAACGAGACTTTTCCATTCAAAACGTCTGCTAGCGTTTTCACTATTTTCATCTCAACCCCATCGCCATCGCCTGTAGAACAATTAATGATTTTAATATCGGCTTGACTAATTCGTTATTTTGGAAATAAATGCGATTATTCAAATCAATAATTCATATTATTGTACAGGATGAAATAACACAAGAAAATAATTGAAACGTGTTTGAAAGTTTGGTAAAACATTGACAGTTTATTAAGTATTATCTTTTTAGAGGTTAGGAGGATAAGGTAAGCTGGCATTGGGTTTAATTTTAGCCATGTCATACAGTAAAGCGTGCTTTGTTTTGAATCCATCTTTTTATTAGACACGTATTTAAAAATAAAGTTATTTAGCATCTGTTTACTTAAAGTAGCTGAACACTAACAAACGTTAAAAAGGTTATTGTGTACTTCCTTGTGAAAGAATCAATCATTTCCGTGAACACACGGCCGTTAATGGAAGTAATCGCTTAATCGTGTCCACTACTCTAGCTTTACCAAGCATGGGCAAAAAATGTTCATTAGTTCATTTCAAAACCAAAATGTGCTTTAAATGGATTCGGATACTTTTTATACTTGTCAATAACACCTATGTTATAACATTAAAATATGCGTAATAACCTTTAAAAAAATACGCGGTATTTCCGTGCATGGGCAATTTTTGGCCATGGTTGGTAAAACTTGTGACAAAAATATATGAAGGCTACTGATTTTCTTTGGCAACACTGTAGTGGTCGTCATCCCCCTTTTTTAAAAAATATTTATTTTCCATTCGGATGTACATAGTTCAGTAACATTTTACTTTTTCGTATGTATTGCTGGCTTACAGCTATTCTTATTTCCTAAACTTAAAAACTGACTACGGGAAGGGGTAGGAAGCTACACTCTGCACCTACTGTTCACAATTGTTGGAAAATAAGTTTAGGAAGGCATTAAAAGGGTAACGGTTTTTTATGCGTGTTGGAGTATGGTCTGTTGAGGCCAGGTTGTAGTGGATGGCGTGTGGTATTGAGTTGATATTTGAATAGAATGTATTGGATAGATGGGCTATGTGTTTGGAGACGGAAGTTATATTCAATTCTTTGTGTATTTGTTTGTTGGATACAAACCATGGAGTGCTAATGGGTAGAGTGGGTTGCTAATCGGAGAAATCTATTTTGTATTATTTGTAGTTTATTTATGGTAGTAGCAGATGCATTAAGCGTATTCTATTAATCTGCACATATTGTTGAAAGGGATTAGGATGACTGATAGTGGTTTAAATGATGAAGAAGAATTTATTGAAGTGATGATGAACATTGAAACTTAACAATGTACAACAAAATTATCCAACATGTATTTTAATAACCTTAATTATTATCCAACTATGTGAACTTAATAAATTCATTCTAATTACATTATAAATCATTCATGTGTTCACATGATAAATATATCTAATTATAATATTGTAGTCATAATAAGGAGTTAAACATATGGACATTTTTTCCCCACGGTTGGTAAAGCACGTTACCAAAATTAACTCGGTAACGCTAGGGTTAACGTTTCAAGAGTTTGGGCTATAAACACAACAAACAATTGCCATCTATTTTGTTAAAACGCTCTGTATTAGCAAAAGAGAGTAAGAAAGTTTATGTAATAGTACCCAACACGAGCGCAAATACAACTGCGATAGTTTGGATATGTTGCAGCTGGTATTGAGCTCTCTACAAGTTTACGCACGAGCGCAGTGGCGCGGATAATTCCCTCCTTACACCGCGCTGCAAGAGCTTCGGGAAATCACTTACTGAACATGAAGGGCGGGAGGTGAGTCACTGCCATGCGGAATTCTTCTCCGCGAATGTCCGGCCAACGCTGGCGGCCGTCGTCCTGGGACTCGGCCAGCCGCCGGACCAGACGTACGTAGCGGCCCAAGGCTAGGTCTCCCCAGAAGGCGCTGAAGGGGGCGGGGCCCGCCACTACCACGGGACGCATCATGGCCTCCACGCCCAACGCAGAGCTCTGCGTGAAAATGCGAGCAAGTGGCCTCTTCAGAACACCCGGAGCGTTGTGCATCACCTGGCGGAAAGAGCAGGTTGTAGTCGCAGAGAAAGAGAAAAAGAGACGAACAGAGAGAGAGAGGCAGACAGACATGAATTGGGTAGAGAGAGTGAGAGGGAGGGAAAGAAAAGGAGGGAGGGAGAGTGAGAGCTACACTTCTACCACAGAAATCCTCATATCGTCTTAAGTCCAACAGAGAAGTGTCTGCGATAGGCCGGTCAAAATATTTATTACTTTTTCCCTTTATTACCCTTTTTTCAAAGGGATTTCCTGAGATTGGCTCTCGGCCTCGCAGATCTACCCCTCTCGCTCCGATCAAACAGTGATAATGTATCACACCCCGAACATTATCAGGGACGAAACACGTCAGTTTAACACCCTAACAATTTCTTTATATTGAGACAGTGACAGAGTACATAAACTAGTGCAACAGTGCTATAATAAAATAATAGTGCATATTTATTACAGTGCAGCATTTCGAAGTGACACTTCACATCATCGACACGTAGGCTGGCAAACAAATGGAAAATGAAAACGAAATAAAAATGGAAAGTTCGTTGGAATGAAAAGACATCCAACAGCCAGTGACAGTTCGAACAGCTACAATCATTTCATCAAATTCGTGAAAGACATCCTCTTCAGCTTACTACTTCTTCTGGCCTTGTATACTTGGGTTTTCATAACGTGGTAGATGAGGGTCTTGACTTCACGATGGAATATGGCACGGCTTATTGCGCCTTTCTCGGTCGTGACGCCAGATGTCGCATGATCGCAACCTATCAAGCAGTGCTGCATATCTCGCTACATCTAGCGGCATCGAGGAAGTCGCAAAAAGCCGTGCCATATTCCATCGTAATGACAAGCCCTCACTTGCCACGTTACGAAAACCCAAGTATAGACGATCAACACGGGAGTCACTCACAAGGATAGCCCGAGGTAACGCAACAAGGCAACGGACTGATAAAACAGCAGGCGCTGTGCTCATTTCTACTTCCACCAGAGGTTTTATACACGCACGTCTTCTTGAGCCCCGGAATAAGTACCCCTCACGCTTTTTTAATTGAATTTTGATGATAATAATAAATATTGCGACGAGAGTTGTTAACAAAATCTAATTACTAGAGCTCGAAAGTTCAGACATTTATTTTACCTAAAATAGGCAGGCAATGTGGCATTTATTTTGACTAAAATAGGCCTGCAAAAAAGGCATTTATTGTATCTAAAGTAAAGTTGCAAAAAGGCATATTACCAACGAAAAATTACATTGAAGAGGAATTATTCTAAAAATAATAATTACAATTCGCATATTTATGTTAACTCTGAAATGAACATGAAGGGAAACGATATTTTTTTGTACTCTTGATTCCACACACAATTTAGTATTCTGGCTAGGAATTTGTTTTTCGCGCAAAACTGTCCTTTTGAATATATTTTGGTCTCTCTTTTGAATCTTGACATGGCTTCAGTGAAAGCGGAATTACGTTTTTCGATCTTCGCACATGCGTAATAGCCAGCCAGCTCTGAGAAGGAATGTCCTACACAAGGGCAGTCCTCAAAAGGGACCAGAGGCCGTACTCAAACGTAGGATGGGGTTTCTTGTGAGCAAACAAAGACAGTTGGCATCAAAGAAAGTAGAAAAAAATCTCGATTGATTTCATCTTCATTTTTCATTTAGTTTAACACATCCTCGGCTTCCTCAAAAAGACAAAAGACGAGCATGTCTTCGTGTTGTCTAGGGTTGCAAGCATATATCCAGCTTCATCAATATCGGTTAAGAGAGAATAAGGAAAATAATGATGTAAAATGCAAAATAAGTCAAAATGGAAAAAATGGGCATCAGAAACTATAGGCAAAATAAAAATCTACTAAAACAACTCCAGAAGTACAATTAAGCGATTCTTATTGTTAAAAGTCGTAAAATAGTAACAATAACAAAAAGGCATTTTTTCCAAACTTCCTGGCTCTACTAATTACCATAAATATTTGCTTCCTAGTTCTTTTTATTTGCAACAGAGTTTCTATTATAACAGACACTATTTTGCAAATAAAAGAAGTACAGATTTGATAGAATAGTTCCGGCGTCGAAACAACCAATTCCCCCACTCCACCCTTCTCGAACCAATCGAAATGAGGGCCCAAGATTACGTTAAATAATACTTCTAACAAACGTGTTACAACTAGTAGTCTTAATAATGATTCGACACGCCTATCTAACGTGAGTCGAAACTCTATTTTAGATGTCTCAGTTAAAAATAGATATGATCCGTTGATGAACACAATACCTTGAGAGCAATAATGACTTCCACAAGTGTCCGCAAAATTAAAATTCCACCAATTTATGTGAACAACGAAGAAGATTATAATGATTTTCAATGAAGACTCCCAATAACACGCTAACATTGGCCTACTTCACAGGAGCGCACGAACTATACTCACGCTCATAAACAATAAATTTTGCACGCTCACATCACACATTATTTCATTAAAATATATTTACACGTTGCTTAGAAATAAACTGTTTCAGGAAATATTCGAAACATTCCGCCAACTATTCCTGAATCAGTCATACTGGAAAACTGATTTGCCAGAGTTACCCAGCAAAGGAAGTAAATAGTATACAAATGATACACATGGGGTTCGTACTGCGCGCGATCTTTCCTTCCTCTTCCTTTATTTTCCTTTATCCTCCCCCATTACTTATACACAATTACATTCACACGTACTACATTTCCACACATGTCGGGAGACCAATTGCGAGTTTTGAGTTTGTTCCGGCTGAGGTGGTGGAAGATACAGTGATGCTCGTGGAAGATACATGGTTGAGGAAAATCGCAAGCAAGCCGACGGAGGTTGGAGTCGCATTTCGCCAGCCAGCGGGGGAAAATCATCGCAATCTCCATCATCCATCATCGATGAAAACATGCACTACACTTATAGACTAATGGCCTTAGACGTTGACGCGCCCGGACTCATCAATCATAGAAAGACACCGAAAAGTATGAACCATAATTTTAAAAAATTCAAAGAGTTCAATGAAAATTAATCTAGCCGTTTTTTTAAAATTAAAATTATTAAGTGCTTCCATTTCAGATAGCAGTTCTGCCAGATTGACGGGGAATATCAATTTTGGAGAAAATCATCCCAACAGATTAGGCCTTATCATTGGACATAGACGTACAGACAGACGTTTCATATTAAACTAATTTGTTGGTATCAAGGACCCATTAAACGTGGATTCTGACTACTCAACTACATGAAGTAATATACTTAAAGGAACAAGAAGAATCCACATTTTCGGTTTCATTGACCCAGAAATTTGTTTTCCTGTCGTAATGGCAGTTTTCGTCCCAGCATTAAATTACTTTATACAGCGTAATTAGTATGCTAGAAAAATTTTCAGTTGGAAATGCGAGGTCACAGAGTAAATGCAGAATTTACACCTGAGAAAATATGGGTTGGTAAAAGTAGTTGAATAATAGAAAGTTCAAAACTCACCGTCAATAATGGAATGTATTTTTTTGTTAACGTCTGCGCTCTACCAGCAACTGAAGGTACCGAGGACTTATGACGTATATATCTCCACATGGCAAATATAGATAGCCAGTTTTTCCCAATCATCATTAATCCAGGGCAGTCGACTCCGCGCCCTAAATCCGTTACGAAACTGAAGCTCATGTGCTGCGATAAATACTTCAAGAAGAGCAAAGAGTCTTCATCGTACTGGTGAGTAAGCACAGCGAAGCACTGGACGTCACCGAAGCCATTGAAAACTGCCTGGACAGCAGTTTTCGCGAACGTCGCCATTTGTTCCTTGTGCTCATTGGTAGTTGTGAGCCTCAGACAGGAAGCCAACAACGCTTTCCACGACACCATGGGTCTCCTTGATTCTAAAGAAAAAAGAAAAAAGATTAAATAAAATAGTACTTAACTGGAGGATACGATCATTAAATGAACGATGAGAGATATCAGTCATGCTTTTTATTATTATTTTATATAAGAAATTGTAAATATCCACCATCCGTAATGCTCACAAAATTAATTTCATTAAGTCATTCCTGCTTTGAACGTACTGTGAGTTATTTTATTTCTTTAATATAAATTGTAGTAATAATGCAATATAGGAGACAGTGATGCCTCGGAGTAGCACAGACTTTCTCGTACTAGTTTCCGATTCGCATGAGCCTGGACTACCTTTTCCGTTTTGCTCCATCATCTTCCCAGCCGCTCTCAGTGCCGAAAAGACTTGCTAAGGTCTCTCGTGATACCTACTACTCCTCAGAGGATACGAATCGGGAGCGGTAGCTCAATGCATCAACTGATGTCACTGCAACGCCTCTGACCGGGAGGTCCTAGGTTCGAGTCCTGGCGGCGGCAGGATTTTCGACACTACCTTCTCAGCTAGGTCGAATAGTCGCTGTCTGGAGGAGAATTCTAGCGGCCGGCTGCTCTGATCGGTAGTTTTCCGTGGTATCTCCGATCAACACCGGGCGAATGCCGGAGCAGTACCCTACAAAACGGGCCACGGACCGCGCGCGATCTGTCCTTCCTCTTCCTTGTCCTATCCTCTCCCCTTACACACACACTTACACTAACATACACTACACTACCACATATTCCGGGAGGCCGGCCGGGAGCTTAGAGCTTGTCCCGGCTAGGACGGTGCCCTGCTGGTGGGAGAGTCCTGGTTAGGGGGAAACCTCACTAGCCGACGGTAGGTGGGCGCCGGATCTCGCCATTCAGCGAGGAAAGATCACCGCGCATATCCCGAGAAAAGGCATGCAGTACACTAACGGGACTAATGACCAAAGCAGTTGACGTGCCCGGGAACACGAAAAAATCGAATCAAATGATACCAGTATATCCATGGAAGAATACCTTCGCAATCTCCCGAAATTGTATAGGTCTATCTCGGCTCTGTGTTTCTACATATTTGCAAGTGGTATGCTTTGAGACGTGTAAAATCTCGTACCATTGTTCCAGGTTGTATAGGGATCCAGTTCATCCATTACATACACAGTTGACAGCCACACCAAGATACGAGGAACGATTAGAGTATAGATATAGGCCTGTGAAGTTGGGGGGAACAATTTTGGAAATGTTAAATATTTGGAGATCTCTAAGTTGGAAACAAATAGTTCTAGAATTCTCTAAATATTAGCAAAAAACTCGGAAAAATTAAAACTAATGGGAAAGGGCAGCATACCGACGCATTTCTTCCTCTTAATGTTATTACTAGGGGCGAATTTTAATAAAAAGTCATTTTCTCGTTTCTCTTCAGAAAAATGTCGTTTGATATAGAAATTAGTTTTAATTTATGACCAAAGGAACAAACCCATTTTTATAACTTTTTTGCATTTTTTATCGATTTCGAGCAATAAGTCTTTTTTACCTTTTTCCCTAATTTGTAATGCATTTTTGGCTGATTTCTTCGATTTTAGTATCATTTTAATAGTACTTGCATCAAATAATATTTTGAGATACAACAAATATTCTCCACAGAATTTCCAAAGAAGCCTTATAGATTTGTTCATTCGCAAAAAAACTGTTCTTCCGATTCGAATCGTTGATGGCATATCGTTTACGTACAGTAGGAAGAAAATAGGACCTAAAATTCATCGCAATGGGGCAATACCACGTGTTCCATATGAAGGTAGTTTTGAAAAGGAAAAGTGATATCAATATCAATGACGTCAAAAGCTTTTGAAAGATCTAAAAAAATCCAATTGATGCTTCATTTTGATTCAATGAAGAAGCGACATCAAGAAAATAAAATAAGCCTGTTTCCGTAGATTTTACTTTTCTAAATCCATGTTGGCAACCTGAAAGCGCGTCTATTTGCTGAGATATGTTCATACGCAATTCGTACGTAAAAAGGTCTCTAATATTTCTGCAAAATGGCAGGCGCACAGGTCTTTAAAAAACTCCGGAAATTCATCTAAACCCTTCGAATATTTATTATTTAGTTTACCGATTATTTTGAGAATTCCATAGGAAGAAGTTTCGGAAACGAACATCGTGTCTAAAATTTTTGGGGATATGTCTGATATTGAATTTTGTGGCTGAAGACTTAGTGAGATCGGTAGCAGATCTCGAAAAGTATTGGTTAAAGAGACTAGCCACTGTTGCCGAATCGTTCACATTTCTATCGCTATATTTTAAAAATACATTCTCTACAAGATTTTAGTCAATTTTGTCGTATTTTTTTATATTCCACATTGCTTTTGTATTGTTATTTGAGTTCAAAATATCCTGATCGTGTTTCAGAATTTTAGCCTGCCTTATGATTTTTCTTAATAATAATTTGTATTTTTTAAAGAAGAGGAGGAAATCTTGAGGCAAAAAATTTTTACATACGAATAGTGTTAAAATGAAATGAAAGCATTGAAAAAAAATTATACCTGTATTTATTGATTGTATCAACAGTATTATAAACCACGTCCCATGACTCCTGCGTCAAGTAATCAATGAATAATTTTATTTTACTTTTAGTAAACAATCTAGTCATACGTGTATTATTTATTGTGTCAGTGTCTGCATTTCTTATAATGGTAAGAATTTGTGCTTCGTGTCACTGTATCCTAAATATTTTGTTTCAACTTTCTATCGAGTAGTTGATTTGTTAATTATAATTTCATCGTTTGCCTCCATTGAATTTAGTGTGATCCGTGTAGGTAAATTAATTATAATGTCTAAATTGAAGGAATTAATTAAATTAAAATTTCCGCATACAACAATGGATTCAAAAGAGCGATTGCTGGCTTTGTTAAGTGTTATCTCCAGTTTTTCTAAGAACAAAATATAATCTGCAGCTCTCTTTGTTGAAGGTCTGCAGATGCAAAGTAATATTACTTATGGCGAAAGAAGATGTACAACAAAAAATTAGAAAATATTTTCAACGAAATACACATTTAATTCCGTCAAAGAGATAGAATCAATATTATTTCTAAAGTAAATACAATAACCCCCTTGCAATTAGAGAGTATCTTCTGTTACAGAATACACTTTTATATCCAGGTAACTGAGCACATGTACTGCCTTTAAAGTTGGTTTCTTGTTGGCAGAGAACTTGAGGACTGAAATCATTGACGAGAATTTTTAAGAAAGGCATTCGAGAGTAGAAGCCATTGCAATTCCATTGAATAATATCCATAAGAAAATACAGAAAAATATATGGGTGCAGTATTACAATGTAGACGCTTGAATGAGAAGCTTGAAGAAGGGTTTTCTAACTTAAGCAAGGTTGGCAAGAAGGGAGAGGGTTGGATCACTGTTCTTCTGAGTCCTGTTCCTTAGTATGAACTTTTTCATTCATATCTGCATCAAGTTTTTTGATAATTCTTGAGCACCTCTTTTTCACACCACGGTTTGGTAAGGTTTGATGAACAGCATTTAAATGCATTTATTTTGCCTATCACCTCTACTTTTGTAAATACATAATTATCGTCATGTCCCCTTTTCTATATTGCGGGAGCTAGAATTTGGCAGCATCAATGGCACGTGGACATAAAATATTTACTTTACTGGTGTTAATTTGTTGTAAAATAACATAAATTTGTTTTTATAAATTGAAATATAATAAGTAGATAACTGTGAATCTCATAATTTCTTATGAAAATATTTTTAAAATTCACAAAATCAACCAATTATTCAACACACAAAAAGTATTTTTTAATAATTGTTTTGGAGTGAGAAATGCCCTAGCGTCTCCCTGCATGTTCCAACAGTACTCTCCCCTCCACAGCACAGCACAGCCCCTCCCCTTCCCCTTCACCGGACGGTGGGGTATAAAGTCATAGGCCGGGAGCAGAGCGCTCTCGTTCAGTGATAACTTCGCTTAGCTACCACCGCCGCCGCTCGCTACACGCCCAATCGCGGCGTAATCTGCTGCGCGCTTCAAGAGGACTCCAGGTGCTGCCGTCGGCGCTTGCTATCAGCCAGGCGATCAGCGCGGACCTCGGGCGGCTACCGCCGCCGCTCGCTACACGCCCAATCGCGGCGTAATCAGCTGCACGCTACTAGGGGACTCGAGGCTATTGCCGCCAGCTATCGCATAACGACGCTTATCGCCACTGCCAGTGATAAGGCTCGAAACGGCAAGAACGCCGTTAGGAAATTTTTACAGTTATTTGTTACGTAAATTTTGTGTATTTGTTATGGTGAAAGTAAATGGCTATTAAACATTGAATGTTTAATTTACCCTGCATCCTGCAGATACAACAGGATGTATCTCATTTTCCTCGGTATTTCCATTGCTGAACATCTTGGTGAAATCTTTCACCTTACTCTTCACTTAGATCACCAAGTGAAGGAAAGCAATCCAAGAGGCTATGTAGGTAATGGAATTTAATACCCATTGCAGTCAAGCATGTGGAAATTGGAAAACATTATTTCTACAAATTATGAAAAGTTTTCATCTTTTTGCTTCCCTAGAAAGGTTTCACAACTAGAACAAAAGAAGACCAGACACTCAATTCAGGGTCACTCATGGATTCGAAGAAATTTGAATCATTTACCAGCTTTCTTATTTGAGAACGATCTAAAATCCCTGCTTTCAGTTTCTCTTTGGTGACTCCCGGAATATACAGTGGAAGCGCAAACCACCCTATTCCTAACGACTGTTCAAATTGCTTCAACGAGCCTAGTTCGATATGCAAAGAAGGGAGATTTAATTTCTCTCAAGCAAATGAAGGTAAATAGATCACATCGTTTTCCCTTACAACTGTATCTGTTATTAGAGGCCATGTTTGCCTCAACCAATGTTCACTTTTGGCTCCGCTGTGCTACAGAAATATAAAGGAGAGATAGTTTGTGTAGCGACTTTGGCTAAGAAGAAAATTCACCATTTTCATATCAACAAAACAGACTGATGTTCATAATACGTAATATTTCTTTAAAACAAAAGAAATTGTCTTCATTATGCTCTATGTATGCTTAATGAGTGACTAATTGGAACATATTCGTATTTGTTGCCGTTGTGTAAGGGTATACTCTTCAAAATTCTTGAGATGTCAGTGAAAAGTTGCCTTTTATCTGACTTATATTATGTAAACCCAATATTTTATGAAAATATTCTACATCGTTGAAGAAGACTAAGAGTTTCCTCTTTCGTAAAGAAGGGCAGCACATCCTTTTCTGAACTATTCAAACACTTGACTTTTTGAGGAAACCAAACATATATGGAACTAATAAATAAGCAAATTTATGTTTCCTCGTACGTATCAGCGAGAACATCTTAGACGGAACTCAGTGGGCATTAGATGTAACTTCAGGTGTAATAAATTAACTCAAAAACGAAAAGCTACTTAGTGCAGCTCGTTGTTTTCTTGTTGATAGAAAAATAGGCTGGAAAGCTTTTGGAAAATGACAAACTTTTCGGCAGGTATGCAAACATTGGAAAAAAGGATTGTGATTAAGGATCGCGACGTTTTATGTCTAAATGCCTGACTTGAGCACAAAAAAGATGCGAAAAAACAGAGCACATTACTAAAAGGTGCAGGGGATTCTAATTTATTGGTATACAATGAAATAAACTATACATTAATTCAAAATGAACTGTGATTCTGAAAGTGACAAAAATCGTTATTTTCATTATATCTTCTAAACTAGAGCTAATGCAGCCAAGTAGTTAGCATTTTTGGAATCAGCAGTCCTGAAATATCAATATTCAGCTGAAAATTGCAGGCAGCAAAGAATTTGTTTTTGTTTCGGAGTGTAATAAATAAATTTTAATTTAGATATGTTGCTTCTTACGCTTTGTGAAAAATATGTACACGTTTTCAACTAGTAGTGCTTAACCCGCACGTACTTTTCCTCCCATATTTTCACGCAAAATTATGCAAAAAGTACTCAAATTTTTAAAAATTGTATATGACCTTCTTTCAAAATCTATCTTTAAGGAACAGGTTTCATTCAGGGAAATAATCTCTATCTTTATTATTTTAATTGTAGGATGACGCCGAAAATCTATTGAACTTTTGCAATTTTCGAAAAATCAGGGTAATCAACAAACGTGACACCTGTTCCATTCTCTTAAATGTCCTTCATTCCATCTAACAACAAAATTTAATCAAAAACAATGAAGCCATATTTGGAAATTTTGAAAATGTCCCAAGGCCTTCACATAAAGTACCCCTCAGTATTGAAATATCGGTTTCATATCCAAGGGACCGCATCATCAGCCAGATTAATGGGAGAATATCATGTTTGGAGAAAATCGGATTAACGGTTTAGCCGTTCGCATTGTTCATAGACGGACAGACAGCCATTTTGCCGTCAATCGATTTTTCGGCACCAAGGACCCACAAAACAGGCATTCTGGCTACACCACGTGTTAGAGGATTTTTTCTCAATTTAGGAACTGGATTTATTCACTTTTTCATTTCCAGGGCCCTGTAAGAAGAGTTTTTCTGACGAAAATTCGCCGTTTTTTCACGCAACATTTCAATACACTCTCTCTACTGCGTAAGCGGTAGAGATATTTTGTGAAGACCAAATAAAATATGGATACACGGTAGTCATATTTCAGATTCAGAGTCGTTCATGTTGTGGAATAAATGTTTTGGGGGAATGATCTGGGATGGTGTATTTCTCTTCGTCGCTCATTAAACGTAGTACTTTCTTTCTCTGCTAGATGGCGAAAGGACCTAATAACGTGAACCCCACCACGTAAGGCATCATTGAATTGATTTGATGGATACCAATTGGAATCCTTTCACAACAGGAATATGTTTTTGTATTGCTGTAAGTTGTTTGCTAGAGTTCTACAAATATTCATTTGTTTAAAATTGAACAAATGGTATGTTTTTATACATTATGCCCATTTTCATTTATGATCATCGTCATCATCTTCTGTCTTTTTTTAAGAGAATTTTAATGGTTCTTTAAGTGCAAGGGAAACAGATGTATGAAATGTACGAAGGTGAAGCGAACTGAATATTTTGATAGCCACTTCCCTATCGTTAATGATATTCGTGGGTCGCTGAAAGGATCAAATTATTATTTATAAGTAATTATTAAGTCTATTTGTGAACGTATTTTCTTCAATAGCATTTTATTTCGCATATACGGAGTGTGTGCCTAAATATACATGAAGTGTAGAACGGTAATATTGCAAATAATCGATAGAATCTATTTTTTTCTAATCTGTCTTTCGTTGGTGAAGAACACTAGCTAGCACCTACATTAAATGTGGGATTTTTACAAAAAATATTATTCCGCCAATGATCGGACTGGACGAAGTTCAATGAATTTGAAGTTAGTTTGTATTTCTGTGGTACTTCGTGAAGTCACAACGAATTTTCAAAATTTCTACGAAAATTGCTTCAAAATGTTTCTGTAAAAGTTTTGCAAGCAAAGTACACTCGCAATGACGCTAGTTTAGTTGATACCTTTGAATTTTGAAAAATTACAAAAGTTGAGATTGCCTTGACCAGGTCAAACAAAATTAGGAAACTAACTAGTACGAGAAAATCTGTGCCATTCTGTAACACCACTAGTTTCTTAGTTTTAAGAGGCAAGATATTACGTGAAGAAAGTCTCGGGAAGAACTATTTGCAATTATTTTGATGAAACCCTCGAGATGGCTCATGAGATATGTAAGGAAATATCTGTACGAGATGCAATGAAGAAATAGACATTCATCGTAATGTTTTAATAAGGAAGCTGAGACTTGAGACTGACTAATCCACGCAAAATAGGAGGGCAAACTGTAGATAACGTTGATGAAACCAAATGCAAACTATTATCAGACTTATATAAGAAATAATGATTGCTCGTTTTCGTATTGATTTAAAATTGTAAAATTTGCAAAACTTACTTTTTTTAAAAGTAATCTTAAAATGCACGAGTCATATATTTTAAATTGTTCTTTGAATGTAAATAAAACTATTTTCAAGTCAAACTGACTGTTGTCTACAAAAGTGTTTCTATTTCGGTTTTCTGAAATTGATCGATTGATTAGAGAAAATGCAATTGTTTGACATGTCAACAAGTTGAATATAATTTACACAAATAGTAGAAGAGATGTCTTAGTGTCACTTCACATTTACCGCCTTAAATACGTAGGTAAAGATAGTGGCAGTAAAACACCTCCCTCTCGTGTGGTGATTTCATGCAATTTTTGAAAAAATTCACTTCCTCCCCGGTGATAATAGAAAATCGTGTGTAATCTATCAATTGACGGGAATTATTATCTAAACTAAAAAAAAACTGGAGCATCATACGAGCGGATTTAATACCCCAAAACAAAGTTTCTTGGCTCTAAGTCTCCCAATTTTACGGATTATAAAATTGAAGAATCTCACTAATTAAAAAGTTCTTACATTTTTTAATTTCTCTTACAACTTAAATAAAGCATGCTCAATTTATAAAATGTATTAAAGTACTTACTTCAGGATAGCCTTCTTTTGCACTTACTAGATTTCCAAACAAATAAACCCTTGGAAAATTACAAAGAACTTAATTTATATTGTGACGGAACTGAACTGTCATGTGATTGAATTGATATTTTCACAGAGTGTATGGTAGTGCGGAACACTTACCCACGCTACTTACAACAAGAATTCGCTTTCAACTTCTCTCTCGGTTACAGAAGTACGACACGCTTCGCAGCCACATAAAATGCTGCCGATAATAGAAGGTCGATTTTTCCATGAGTTTCCTGTAACCTTGGAAGGCGACAGCGAAATTTATCCTACTGTTCTTCGCTACTGTTATGTTTATACATAAAACTAATGCATTTCGGAATACTGATTTCAGAATACTCAATGATGTTTAAATTCAATCAATTAGGCAGCATTAGAGTGTGATCTCAGTCAAATAGATGTTCTTTGCTTTACAGAACATTGGTTATCTCATCCAGAGAGTATATTAATAGAGACGGCACTCAATGTTAATCCCAACGCTCTTATTCAAATTTCTAATTTTCATGGAGGGGGGAAGCCGCTATCTGGGCCCCCGTTTGAGCCAATAGCGTCGAAGGGCGTTCTACCAATGGAGGTGGTGCGTATTGACGACCGGGACATTTAAAATGAAGTTGTTTTCAAAATGGCGTCAAATGAATACATTATTTTATGTAAAATACGCTAGGCAATTAAGAAAACTAAAATATTAGGATTTGGAATCCTAAGTCACTGAATGGAATTATTGTCCAGGTAGTGCAAAATAAAAAGTTATTTTATAAACACAATATTTATTTCTAAATTATGTAAATAGTCATACACAATATAAACAATAATACAATTTTTTACAAAATAAATGTGAGCAAGTAATCAGACATAAAGATTATTTTACTTTGCCATTGACTAATTATTGAAACCATGAATTTAGACAATTGTCCAAATATAACTAGTGACCATTACTTCTTTAATATTGCATCATTATTAAAATGACATTCCAGCTATCAACACCTGTCAAATTTCAGCCTATTATCAAAATTGCTACTAAGGTACAATACAAATGAATATTATAAGTTTTATAAATAAACAGGAAACTTGCATCTGCACAAACAGTCAAAAATATTACACATTAAACTGTATTACAAGAAACATGTTTTACCTCCTACCTAGTACAAGTGATGAACAAGTAAAAAAATTACATGATTCTACTTCAACTTCATTAATCTCAAAGCAGAGTTTTTGGACTTGGTATGTTTCACTAATATTCCGATATCACAGGCTACATATTTGTCCAAAAGCATGGCTAGTTGCTCAATGGATTGTGGATGAAAATCCAAGGGTCGATTTTATATCCAGAATTACTCAACATTTGATACAGATATTGAACAGTTTTTCAATTACTAAAAAATATTTTCTGTCTTTCCCAATCATGTTATGTGACTAACGCACACAATTTCTGCAAAACAATATAACTAAATAAAAGCACTTATCATACTCAGGAGATTATACCCAACAGACATCTCAAGAACCATCAGAAATATGTTTAGAAAATAGCTAATGCTTCCTGGTAAAAATACCAAACTGTTATACAAAGACTTATACATAGTTCACAAGACATAGTGGGCCAAAAACACCCGAGATAAAAATTTACTGCAACAGAAACACCAAATGATTATCACTCAAAAATACAATTTTTTATTCAATTGAATCCCAAAAAACTTCAATTTGGTACATGTCTCCAAGAAAGTGGTCCTGCAGTTTGGATTTACTAAATTACATATAGTAACTGGAAGTGCTACAGAATAGCTTTCTAAAGTTAAGTTTTCTAATTTCTTTGGAGTGGACCTGGCTCTATGGTCTTCCTCATCCTCTTGCCAGCTGGCATCTATCGCCGCCCAAAATACATTTTTTTGCCATTTCTCAACTCTTCGATTACCAAATAGTAGAACTGAAATATTATTTTAAGAGTATTAAAGAAGGCTAAAGCCTTGTTTTAAATAGCAAGTTCATTGAAAATTTTGAAGCGATTAAAAAAAAGGCGTTAAGCATTACTGTAAATGCAAAATTGAAGCTCGTTTTCTCTGGAATCTATTTGAGTTTTCGAAAAACTTCATTTGAAGTAATTTGAAGAACTTCCACTCACAAATTCAATAATATATCCATTGAAATGTGCATATTACTGGCATGAGATATTGAAAGAAATAAAAACATTTGTGCAATTTTTGGGAAAACAAAAGAATACGCAAAATGAACATTACATTATATTATATTAAACAGTACCATTACCACTATTCGTTGAAATAGTTTAAAGAAAGAAATTGAAGCCACCTTTGAGAAAATGGTGTTTGAGCTATTCTGAAAATGAGTAATTTTGAGCTCATTTGAATAAAAAAGTGTTGAGTTTTCAAGAAAATTTACTTGACATTATTTAAAGTGCATGTACTCATAAATATAATACTGATCAGAAAAAAAAGTGGAAAAATTCTATTGTCAATATTAAAAAGTTCATGTACTCATAAATATAATACTGATGTCATTTTTAAAATTCCAAATAGTTCACCCACAATTGCACAAAAACTACTAATATTTACAAAACAATCTTCACACCTTAAATGAAGAACTATTTATGCACATCAAATTTAATTCGAAGGAAAAGTCTCTAACTTCAATATTGTAATTGAAAGAAGTTGATGATAAAAACGCACACTTTTAAAATTTCTGAAAATTCAGAGTTAATCTTGAAAATTGGACCTTTGCCACCTTTATAAGTATTTTACTCTGTTCTTACAAGAAATTAAAACAAAAAATTTGGTGCCATTTTTTGAGAAAATTCTGAATCATTTCTTAGGCTTCATATAAAGTTCCCCCAAAAACTAAGGAAGGTTTTTAAAAATTTCTAACCTTCTACTAGATACATATTGACAGGGTTTCTTCAATTTGAAAAAAATTCTACGCATGGTTTAGGCGCTATGTTTGTTCACATACTACAGACGTTTTGCTTCCAGTTGGTTGTTCGGCATCAAGATCCCACAAAACCGAGATTTTGACTACACCATGTGTTACAGAATTTTTCTCTTCATTTAGCAACTGAGAACTCAGGAGAAATGTTGTCACTACATGCCGAGCAGATCCTGCAAATGAAATAAGGATGTTTCATTAAATTAACAACGAAAAAAGTTTTCTTATTACACCTTCTAGTTGCTAATAATAATAATAATAATAGAAACATACACTTCAATTTTCAACATTATGAGAATTTCCCATGGTAGATGCCAAAGTCAGATCCCCAATTGCCTTTAACCATTTCATACACCTGTAATAAAATTAGTAATGTATTATTGAGCTATTATAGTTATATCAAAATCACCTTAATGTTAATATAGCTATTATAACTTATCAATTACATGATTTTTAAAGCAACCAGTGCTTTCATGACTTCAATACATTGGATGTTCATAATAATAGTGTTTACAATATCCTCGCATATAATTACATTATGTAAATTAATTTCATGTATTATTTACATGAAATACATACATACATACATACATACATAGTTAATTTACGTCACTAAATAGTACATGAAAAAATTGTTATAGAACCATGCTAAGCATTTCATATCGCTTACCTTTCAGGATCTCTTGGAAACTTAAAGAATTGCTGTTCACTCCTATTTTGGTTGTATCGGCAATTGGGTACCCAACAACGCCTAAATTGGGGCATTTCGAGAAACACAAACGCTAAAACACACAAACGCTCTGGCAAAAACGTTCAGATGAAACCGTTTCGTTTTCACACAAAGCATGTTAATAATTGCCGGGTCTGGCCTGTAGATTTCGCGCACCGCGCTTTTGCGCCCTTCGACGCTATTGGCCCACGGAGGGCCCCACATGGCGGAATTCAAACTTTTAAATTTAAATTTAAAAATTCAAATACAATTCAAATAAGAACAGGCCCCGGCCTATCTACTGGCAGAGGACTGATCTCATCATGATCTAAACACACTCCAAATTCCTAGTTTTTACCTTGCAGGATCTTATTGTAGAGCAAGGGAATCAAATAAAGGCCCTGCTTACGGAGGTTCGTGTATTTATGTAAGAAATAATATTGATTCTACCTTCTTGTCAGAATTCAATTGATATGCAGTTGAAAAGGTTTTTGAAATAACAGTTGTACATCTTACTACGCTCAAAATTATCTTACTTTGCATTCTACAGACCTCCAACAAAGCATGCTTTAGATTATTTCAATTTCGTAGAAAATCTAGAGATAACTCTTAACAAAATTAGTCATCTCCCTTTTAAATCCATTGTTGTATGTGGAGATTTCAATATTGATTTTCTGAGCGAATCCCACGAAAAAGAGCAGTTTCTCAATTTAATTCATTCTTTTAATTTAGATATTACAGTGAACGTAACTACACGGAATACTCTTAAATCACAAACAGCAATAGATCAAATTATAAATAACAAAACCACAACTAGATATGAAATAATAACGAATAATCTAGGTTACAGTGACCATGATGCACAAATTATCGGCCCATTTCTCTTCTATCAATTTTTTCAAAAATATTAGAGAGATTTTTTTACGTACGAATGGAAACCTTTCTCACTAAACACGACGAGCTTTCAGATTGCCAACATGGATTTAGAAAATCAAAATCAACGGAAACAGCTATATTTTCTCTCCTTAAAGATGTCGCCTCATCATTAGATCAAAACAAGGCACCTATTCGATTATTTTTAGGCATTGTGTCTAAAATTTTGGGTGAACTGTCTGTTTTTGAATTTTGTGCCTGAAGACCCTTAGTGAGATCGGCAGCAATTCTCGAAAAGTATTGGTTAAAGAGATTGGCCACTGTTGCCGGATCGTTCACATTTATATCGTTATATTTTAAAACAACATTCTCTACGGGTTTTCTAGTTGATTTGGTAGTATTTTTTATTATATTCCACATTGCTTTAGTTTTCATATTTGAGTTCAAAATATCCTGATCGTTTTTCATGATTTTAGCCTTCCTTATGACTTTTCGTAACAATATTTTGTATTTTTTAAAGTAGATAAGGAAACATTTACAACACTTCTGTGAAATGTGCCTAATTGAACTGAGAAACAACTAATCTATAATAATTAAAAGCTACTCCTTTGATCCTATCTTCCATGAAGATCTATTTTATCTAATTAATTTATCTCGTATATGCTTTCACATTCCCACACTCCCTAACTCCCCACACTCCCTCTGTTGTATGAGATCTTAAGTGTGTGTGTGCGTGCGAGCGTGCGTGCACACACGCAAAGGAAAAGGAGAATACAAGATGTAAGGAATTAGAATTCCCGCCCGGTATTTAGCAAACACAATTAAAGAGCTATTTTAGTATGTCTCGGTGATTTCCTCGAAGCTAATAAAATTCGTAATAAGTAACATGGCTTTAGGTTTTTCCATGACAACTGCTGTTGCTAGATTCATTCACGAAATTCTTGGAACTTTGAAAGCAAAAAGAGCAACAAGTATCTTCATTGACCTCTCAAAGGCACTTGATAGAATATGTCATGATATTCCGTTAAGAAAACTAGACTTAATGGAAAAGGGGTTTTAATACCACTCAGGTTGTAAGTATTGTACAGATATTTGGTGACATTTTGAAAATTCATTATTTAAAGTTAAATCTATTATTCAGACACTGTAAGAGTGCCAGATCCATAGCTATTTCTAATATGTTAACAAAATTCCAAGTTCCACTGATGTTTCTGTAATTTTTACTCAGATACCGCAACTTGAAAAACTAATAGGCCTAACTCATCTAGAAATTAATTTAACACTATCTTTAATTCCTCTTCAAAGCTAGTTGTCATTGAATAAATTAAACTTAAATATTGACAAAAATATGTTAATGAACTTTATACTTCATAATTTCCGTCAACAAAACAAAGAATAAGTCCATAATGAGGTTGTGAGTTAAACAGACTACCCTAGGTATGGGTGTAGGAATATTTATTAATGAAATATAACTTACTTTAAACATGCATATACCTTCTATAATAAAAATAACCTTCAATATATTTGTGTTAGGGAAACGTTTCCAGATACCTCAAAACAAGTGCACTCTAATCCATTTGTTATGGCATATTCTATCCTCGTAAACAGTATGATATTGAAGGATGAATGTGGGAAGATACAGAATAAAAATTACATAGATTAATGGTTCTAAGAAAGAAATGTATCAGAAGAATATTTAAAATTATGTCAATATTGTCTTGGAACGACTACTACTACGAATACATTAAACTTGAAAAACTGACTTGTAGCATTCTGTTTACAAATTATAACTTTTATTAAGAAACAATCAATTCTTGGTTAGCAACAAAGATTTATATTCTATCATACTTGAAAACATTAATTATCACAGGGGCATCTAGCAATTTTCTTATAAAGATTCATACTCATTGTGCACAACTTTCAGTAAGGTACCCGTATACATAAAAGCAGATGACCACAAGTCCTTCAAGACATTCCGAAGTGCTGCGTTGCTGCTCAATTCCTATATGAACTGGTGTTGCTGCAATGTGCCAGCAATAGGTATTAAAATTCAGTAATTAATTTACTTCATTCATAAGAAGTAACTATTATTTACAGTCACGTTATATCACTTGTACTCCAATAATATCAAAACCATTGTTATTATTATTAATATTTTTTAAAATGTTAATAAAGTTAATGTTTATTGAAAGCTTTTACTATCTATTATTTAGTTATTATAAACTATTTATTTTACTGTATTATTGAAAGTTAATCTTTAGTGATCAATTTCATTTTAAAGTTGAAAATACCTGAAACCACTTGTTAGTCCATAAGCAGTAATTTGTTTTTATTTATATAGGTTTTCTAAGGTTGAGAGGCCCTCTCACTAATATCCATGATGTTTAATGCAAAGAGAACTAGGTTTTATGGTTAGACAAAATCTTGTTACCACATATCTTTTACACAATTTAAAAAAAATCAATTTCTATTCATTGTTATGACAAATTATAAAACTAACAACATAAAATCCAAAATTTAACTCTAAAAGCTTATCCAGATTTTTGGCTCTCCTGTAAAATTTATTTCTTATTGGTTACAACATTTTGCAGTTTCATGAGCAATATGTAGAATCTCTCATGTTTAGAATATGTAGAATCTCTTATGTTTTCCATTTGTTTAAACTCTGTTACTACAAATGTTAGTAAATCGATTATTGTATATAATTGAAATCATAAAATAAAGTGCACCATGAATTATCACCATATTGAAAATCATTATTAGTCATAATGACCATTACTGAGTAATCACTGAAAAGAATTAGCACCTTGATTTTGATTAGTTTGTTTCATGCAAATGTTGAACATATTAATTTTAAGCTGTTTTTCTTTAATTAGGAACAATCAGAATAATTCATTCTTATATTGAAAATGTTGAACACACTGCCTCTGCCAGAAAGATTTATCTCTATATAGAAAGTACTGCATCCATCTTTAAAAATTTGAGAGTGAGACACTTTTGATATATTAATGGAGAGATTTTCTTGGGATGAAGTTGAAAACATTTGGATTTTGGAATTTCAATATGTTATTGCCTATTAAACTTGATTAAATATGCATTGACTCAAATAAATAATTTTTCCAATTGGAGTTTTCCCTGTAACTGTTACAAATTAGTACATATATACTCTTAGAAAATTATATTTACTTCCATAATGTATAATATAATGAAGAGAAAAACCTTTTAATGTAAATTTCAGCGTCTTAAAAATATTTTGATGTACTAAAGTCCGACTATAAAGAAAATAGCTTAGAATTACCTATTGTCAATCAAATAAATGGATTTGAGTTGTTTGAATAGAATTTTAGTATTTCCTAATTTGCATTGAATTGCCAATAAATTAATAGCCTAAATGAAAATTTAAAATAAAATTGTGTTAAATAATTCACAACTATATTTTTTGACTTTACTCAATTACAAACGAAATGATAATACAATATGTAAAGAACCCAAGGTAATATGTTAAAAGAAAATAATTTTATAGGAGTTTGTTACAGGAACAAAAATTTTTATTCTCCCGATAGGAAAATTATTACATTGGATGATTTCATTTGAAGAATTTCAATGAATCTGCAATATATTACAAGACCACCTAGCCCAAAAGAGTTGTAAAGACTCGGTGGAGATAAAGGAGATAAAAAAATACATAATTTTTGGGCATCATTATTTGGTGAATAACGAATATTCATTTAAATTGAAATGTTTGAGAGGTGATTAGGTGATTTTACACTGCACAAACAATTATATGGATTTTTGTGCTTGTGAACATTACATGTTTGGAAGGAGAAGATGTATTTAAAATGCTTGTTACTTTCTCATTACAATGCAAATAAACGGCGTGTATTCTTTTAATGAAACTGAAACAGTACGTGCAGTTGCGAAGTCTTCTTGCGAAGAAAGCAACATTTAGGCTCCGGGATACGATGCTAATAGCAGTTTGACACATTTTACGTACGTGTCATACACAAACATTTTCTGTTCGAAAGAACGTAACAAACCGACCATTCAACAAGTCTGGAAAGCAACCTTTTGGCAGGGCGCCATCTTCAAACGCTCCCGTCCGCAGAGGAGTTTAGCGCACCGATCCCTGGGGCCTGTCGGCCCATGGACCCATGAGCCGAAATTCAACGATTACGCACACTTATATAATAGAAGCTCTGTAGTGGAACGTAGGAAAGAAGCCAGTTCTCGTCGAGGCTCACATCCGCAGGTCCTCTTACCCTCGTCACACCTTCAATCATGGGGAAAACAGCAATGTAAGCGTTGGAACATTCTTTGTTGGTGTAGGGTATACAAGCCATTACTCTATTACTCGTTCGTCTATAATAATGCGTTAATTTATCCAAGAAAAATGAATTCTGCATTACGATACGGAATACTCGGTATCGATCATCTATATATTTAAAAAAAATAAGGAATTCTGCCATGGCTTCGTTTAGAGCTTCTACTGAACCGATTGTTGTATTTTTTCTTTTAAATGGAAGAATATGATCCCTAGATGTGTTATCAGATATTGTTTGTGTTGATTCACCAACATTGACGGTGTAAATTAATTAATTAAATCATTCTTTAATAGTACGCTTATCAATAGTCAATTGTTTTCTTTCAAAGGGTGGCAGTTTCAAAATCGATATACATGAGTTCAAAGATGTGCGCCCACGCTGCTTGATGTTTTGTTTCATTGTTGAGATTTGTTTACAATTCGTCAAGGTTTTTAATTTCAGTGTAAAATTTTGTGGTTCATTTGCATGTGCTTCTGTGGTGTATTTTGTAGAGAACATTCGTACAGTGGGTTTTTCTCGGTTGTAATACTTTAGTGAAGTTGTTTACAGGTTATGTCGAATTCCGAATCGTTGTCCACGCGCCCCAAAAGACGCAAACGTAATTAACTGGACGCAGGGAAAGAGAAAGTCAGCGTAGGTGTCGTGATAGTGAGTTTATTTCGTTTTCTATTGGGTCACATTGTCTATGAAATGTTAGTTTTGTTCTGCTTTGTACTTTGCACGTGAGAGAAATTCTGCAAATGATTTACACTGTGTTGCTTAAATGGGAAAATAAGTTTACCTTCGAGCAATATGCCAGAAGAAATCCAACAGTTGTTTATAGGAGATGATGACACATCAAAAAACTCTAGAGATGATATCCTTCAGTATAATAGTGCTATATCTTTTGTGCCGATATTGCATTGCCATCATGTGCCATAAGTGTTCAAAATTTTGGGAACTCATCACAGAATATCTTCGTTATACCCTCAAAATCCAAACAACGCAATATATTGTGAACATTAGTCTGGGTACAGTATTATACATTTATCTCAGATCTCACCGTCAAATTTTGACGGGTTCTCACTAGTATCTATGAAAATTTTACTACCACATACGTGGGAATCAAAGTGTCGAGGAGACAAATCCATTCCTTTCTCACGCATGTGACGATGCGCAGATGGTATCAGTTTACACAGACCACAATGCAATCTGGCAGTCAACGTACGATGCAAAAAAATTTGCGTGAATTAGCCACATTTAATGAGGACTGTTCTATCATAAACACATTTAAATGCAATACTTTCTCGTTCTGACTCGCGTCCTACGTTAGTACCGTGTTGCAGTTATCACAAATTTTGCATGTGCATAGGTTGCGCAAGTTATCGCGCAAAGCGTTATCCAATCGGTGCTCCATATACTCCTCCAAACTGATGTTCCAGAAGTTTAGTCCGAGAGAATGATTGTCTGATGAACGCTGCTACGATAGCATGATTAGTTCGCAAGTTCAGAATGTAATGAATGAAATTAAAGTTATGAATAAATGTGTGCTGTGATAGTTCGAAAGCACGCATACTGGGCTTAGAATTTAGACCAGCTGGACGTCAGCTTTCCAGGACTGTACGGTAGTTGAAACCTCCTCACGCAAGGGTACATGACGGCAAGACTGAGATAAAGGCGCCGACTGTTCAGGCTGGCGGGCTTTGTATGTGAAACTCGTGAAAATTTACCAGGCTGAGCGTGTTCGTCGTTGCAAGGTGACAATCAAGATGACGCGGTAGATAGCCCACATTGTATTCGGCGGGCAGTGGAAATACGAAGTGTAATTACGAAGGGAATGTAACTTATTACTTAATAAAACTTTTACACACTTTTAAATGCCTGTGTACTTTTATCCATAACGCCACACACCATGACGCCACCCTTCTTGTTTTGAGAATATGCTTTAAATAGGAGAAACACACTTACGTGTTTCTGTTGCATTGGAGAAGCAGAGAATGAGTATCTCCGCGGGCAGTATTATTCGAGGCCGTCAGTTCAGGAATGGTGATACATGAGATTTTAAAAAGAAGTGAAATGTTGTAAATACATGTTGAAGCGAGCAGCTGTGACGTCGTCGTGATGTGAAAAACAACACAGATACGGAGTCATTTGTACAGATTTATTTAATATTACTGTATATTACAATATTTACATCTCCTCCGGAAACTACCGCTGCACTTCACAGCACAATGGGGCCGCCGACCAGCTGCAGAGATCTGTCCTCACCATCATTCTGCGCTAGCTGACCGCCGGATGTTCCCAGACACGCCCCCGCCGGCTTGCACCCTCGAAACGACCGCTCCGGTTGCACCGCCAGCCCGACGCCTGGACCACCCCCTCCCACGCCCCGGCCCGCGCCTTGTGCGGTCCGACGACTAGTGAAATGCTATGACGTTACACCGCATTAAGAGGCGACGGCCCTGGAACAGGAGAGAGAGAGAGAGAGAGAGAGGGAGGGAGTGAGAGTTTGTGGGAGAGTCGGAAAGGGAGGGGAAAAGAGGGGATAGGAAAAAGAGGGGGAAAACGGGGGGAAGGGGAAAGAGAAGGGAACGGGAGAGATAGATAGAAGGAAAGGAGACGGAGGAAAGGGAGGGTGAGGGTGTGAGAAGAATGGGGAGAAGGAAATCGAAGAAATACAGAAGACGCATTTGAGAGAGTGCGAGCTCCAACCTGCCTGCGCAGCATGATGACAGGAACACTCCTACCTCTACCATAAATTCCTTCGAAACTTCCTGGGGAGTTCGCTACTCAGGAATTGTGCAGATACGGCAGAAATGCGTCGTCAGGGATATGATCCGGCGAGGGGTGCAGGTGGCTACAGTTCATACCGAAGACAGGGAGGAGCGTCATGACGTCAGGAGAAAGGTATGCAGCCGAAGATTAGTAACGCGGGAGCCTACGTCACGGAGCATTTCGGAAGGAGGCTTCAGGAAGCGCCATCTGACGGTGTGAGACAAGTCACGGGGCACCTAAACGGGTGCATGATTTGTCCGGAGCCACCGCGTCATCAGCGTGGGAGAGATCCGCGTTAGCTATAAAATACCGAGATTCGAAGTTCTTCTTCTTGTGAAACTTTTCGTGGTGCGGTCAGCATCTGAAACTTGTCAAGCGGGCTTCTTCTTATGAAACTTTTCGTCGAGGGTCAGCTACTGAAACTTTTCGTCGAGCGGTCTGATTCTCAAACTTTTCGTCGTGGGTCTTCTGTAATTGTGTGCCGAGCTTCTGTTTTGGCTCCTCGGAGTTTGGCCGTACGGCTGCCTAAATATCGCCGTGTTGATCGTTGAGTTGAGCGGGATCAGTACAATCAGTACACGGGCGAAGTAGTGGCTCACATGTGCGGGACGATTTGTGGGAGCGGTCTCTGTGCTTGAGGCGAGACAGAGGACGACGCATGATTCCTTCTTGGAGGTCTCGCTCTCGCCACGCCGCTCCATCGCCGAGGGACGAGGGAGGCCGCCACACCCGCGCGCCTTAACGCGGGCCCTGGATCACCACGTGGTGACATCACACCGGAGACATCACTGCGTGGGGTGATCTACTGATACCGTGCTCTCCATGGGAGGCCGCCACATACCGGCGCCAGCCACGGACAATTCTGGGTGAGATCGCCAAATGAGCACATGAACGGAACAATGAAAGGGGAGAGGGAAGGAGGTTATCATTAGAGAGGGCGCAGTAGGCGTGATAATGTATAATGTTGCTTGGATAATTGTTCTGGGTGGGTTTGATAATTAAATTGAGTGATATTTGTTTTTCAATTAGCGTAATAATAAATAGAGAATTTTGATACCTGTGCATGCATGCCTCCTTAATCTTTCGCCAGATCATATATGTGGCGACGCAGGTGAATCTCACTACTAACTGGCAGCCGGGCAATCAGCCAGCCTACGTGTATGAGGGCAAAAGTTTACTACACACACACACACACACACACACACACACACACACACATATATATATATATATATATATATATATATATATATATATATATATATATATATATTTCTCCTGGTGGAGAATCACCGAAACATTTTATTACGTTGCCTACACACATACCGATGCTTACGTAGAATTTCTCTACGTAATGCTACATTTTACATTTCTCATCGTGGTCGGCCAAATGTTATCAATCATGTGGAAACGAAAAATCATAAAAGCGTTGTCCAAAGTAAGAGTTCTAGCAGCGGTATAAAGTATTTTAATGCAAAAAGTGAAAATTAAATGAAAAACAATTATCACTAACGGCACATGAAGAAATTTTAGCTTATCATACAGCGATGCACAATCCACTACAATTGTGGAAAAAAATTTCAACAAAAAGTACATATGTTTTCAGGTGAAATGCAAGACAAGGAATGTAAACGCTATTATTTGGCTATAGTTACTATTTTAATATTTTTTTTCGTATACTTTGCAATAAATAAGAACAATGAAGAGCTGAAATAAACGCGGCACTTGCTTCAAACACATGTTCTCCTAAAAAATACATTCTTTCAATGCCAGAAAATTTTACAGTAACTTTATTTGACTATCATTATAAACTGCTGGTACATAGTCAAACGTGTGACTTAATGGCACGAAATAGTTTTAATGCAATAACTTCCTGGTTACGACGTATAGAAGAATTCGCCTAAGAATGAACCAAAACAACAATTCGCGAAACAAGTGAACATCACATAATTCAAAGAAGTATCCCCCTGCCGCGACAGCTGTTCAGCCAGGTCTCTTCGTAAAGTCTTTGATTCCTTCCGTGAAGACATCACTATGCAGAAGTTTAAAAGTTTCGCCGAGGTCTATGCACGTACGCGAGTTCGATAAATATAGAAATTTAATTACATATGTGGAAAAACCTCTTAACGTGCTCTCAAATTCAGCAAAAGAAAACGGCCACAAATGTAAATACAGCGCGCCACCTTACAGCACAGGTGCCGGAAACACGTAAACAAGTACGCATCTCGCATTCAAGACTCAATTTTAAAATAAACATAATACTTATCACACAAAAGTAAAATCAATGTAATGTTTATAAAAAAGAATTTTTAGAACACGTAGCACTGCACCTAATTTCAAATATTTCTCGTGGTGCACTATATTCGATGTTCGACGAGGACATCACAAAAGGATGCATCGAAGCCATTTACAAGTTCGCCAACTGCAAGCGAACGAATAGAGGAAAGGAGTCAAATGGAACCAAGGTCACAACGAACCAGTACCGGGAGCGGTAGCTCAGTGCATCAACTGATGTCACTGCAGCGCCTTTGACCGGGAGGTCCTAGGTTCGAGTCCTGACGGTGGCAGGATTTTCGACATTAGCTTTGCACCAGGGTCGAATTCAGTCGCTGCCTGGAGGAGAATTCTAGAGGCCGGCTGCTCTGATCGGTAGTTTTCCATGGTTTCTCCGATGAACACCAGGCGAATGCCGGGGCAGTAACCTACCAAACGGACCATGGACCGCGCGCAATCTTTCCTTCCTCTTCCTTGTCCTATCCTCTTCCCTTAGACACACACACTTACACTAACATGCACTACACTACCACATATTCCGGGAGGCCGGTCGGGAGCTTAGAGCTTGTCCCGGCAGGGGCGGTGCCCCGCTGGTCGGAGAGTCCTGGTTAGGGGGAAATCCCACTAACCGAAGGTAGGTCGGCCCCGGATCTCGCCATCCAGCGGGGGAAGATCACCGCCATCTCCCGAGAAAAAACATGCACTACACTAACGGGACTAATGACCAAAGCAGTTGACGCGCCCGGAAACACGAAAAAAACAAATTAAACGAACCAGTGGCGGCTCGTGGGTATTCGCACGTTCGCATGTGCACACGCAAATAACTGCGGTGCAATGATTCTTAAACTTTTCTTAACATGAGGGGAATGAGACTTCTCAGAGCGTTTCCGAAACATGGTATTTCAAAACACGCGCCGTTCGGGAGCTGCGATTGACAGTCCGCCACCAATGCCCTTCCTCACAGCAGACTAGAGCACACTCGGGAAATACGAGCGAGCGTCCGGGGTCGGGTGCTCCCGCGGGGCGGAAGGGGAAAGAGGGGGGAACATGGTGGCTTACGGGCGGTGGGATCACACTTCGGAGCGTGCGGATATTACTGCGCAGGCGCGACCTCTGGAAGTGCCATGACATGTCGTGAAGATATAACACTCGGTTGGCTTTTAAGACGTAAGTGTGGCTTTGATGGAAGAAAGTGTGAGATATCTCTCCACTTGAATGAGCTCTCACCCCTTCCAAAGCAATTCTTCGGTAGCGCGCTAAACGCAAACGCATTGCTGTGCAGTGTTGCATTCCTAAGTATATTGTTCATCGAATGTTATTTGCACATTTTAAAGGGAGTTGCAATTACAAATCCATTCCTAAGCTTGTGAAAACCAAAATATATTGTGCAAACGTATGTAGGAGGCTACTTTTTAATGCGTTTTGAAAAACGGAAGTTAGAGTGTTCGTTTTTCTGTGAAATGTGTTTGTACAACTGACAATGAATAGTGACGAAAATATTAAAATAACATCAATAGAAACGTCAAAGACAAAATTGCTGAAAAGAAACAGCATTTACTGAAGCGCACAGATTTGTGTTTCGTCATTCAGTGTAGACGGCAAACTATCCAAATTTTTTGAGTATTGAAACTTGTACTTTTAAGCTTAAATTTGTACAGCGAGTTTATGTAAAATACTCTATAGCAAAAGTGCAAGTAAAAAAATATCGAATGAATGTGTTTCTTGACACCCTTTGAAAAGTGGCAAATTATGCGGTAAGACGACACAAGTAGTAAATATTTCGGAGGGGTCCTAGCCGAGAGAAATCGAAACGAATGTTGTGAAAAGAAATGCGGTCAACCCTCGTTGGTGATAAAAGGAACTATTCAACATGTCATCAAACTTCATAAGATGCCTTGTTTCTAATTGTCATTATCTATGTTAATGAATATATGTGTATGCTTGTAAAGTATGCCTGTATGTATGGGCATGTGTGTGTGTGTGTGAGAGAGAGAGAGAGAGAGAGAGAGAGAGGGGGGGTAGAGGAGGGAGCAAGGCAGAGAGAAGAGAGGCGTTGCACACCCTAATAGTATGACCACGAGCCGCCACTGCAACGAACACAACCTTCCATTATGTTGTCAGCACTACCTGTCGAGACAGCCTTTCCATATAAAAATCACTCTCTACATTCTAGAACAAGCCTGATTGAAGACCCCACGTATATATTATATTTAAATGCATTTGCATTTAGTATTCATTTAAATGCATTTGCACAAAGTATGCATTATCTTTGCATTTGCGTATTACATTGAAATTCATATTTGGCAAAAACCTTTGCAGGCTATATATCACCACACTCGGTGTAAACGCGTCAGTTTGCAACGTTGCCGTGATTTCCGTATTGCCTTAAAAATTTGAAATTTTGTATTTAAAAAAAATACGGCCAAAAACGGAACATAACTCAAATATACATGGGTGAAGTTTGCCTTCAAAATTTATCGGATTTAGGAAGCTCCTTAAAAAGTCGTTTTTACTCTCTGGTATACGTACTATCTCGAGTAGATTACGCAGTTACTTCCATAAATAATATAGGAAAATTGCTGAATTTTTTGAAAATACTTATTTTGATAATAATATTAAGAAAACTGTTAGAATAAAATATATCTTGAGAAAATAGCGAAATATGTAAAATACGTAATATAGTAACAAATATGTAAAACTTTTAAGCGAAAAAATATTTTGTTAGTACGGAGACGATTCACTAAGATAAAGAGTTTTGGGAACATTGGGTAGAAAGGCAAAAAATATCTCTAGTTGTGATATCTAAATAAACAAAATCGAAGATAATATAAAATGTACACACCTGACTAACATATTAGAAGGTCAAGCCGCATATCCAGCCTCCAAACCAACTCCAATATGCAGTTGCTGCAGCTCATGGGTTCATACTGAGACAAGTCTGAATCGAGCCGCGGCCCGAACGTAAATGAATTAGATCAGGTAGTGTCACAGAAATACGTGCTACAGCCACTCCAGGCCACGAACAACCATGTGAATCCGATCGACCACATGTTATAATAGCAACATAACCAGACAAGTCAATGCTGAGGAAAACTGATGCAATGGTGTCCCTGCTAAATATTATTGACCGAATTTTCTTTATTTATTATTACTAATGATTATACTGAACAGAAAAATGTATTAATGTGTTATTGGATTACGTACTTTGGTCAATTTATTATATTTATTATTATTATTTATTTTTTTAGTCTTTGTTCAACTTATTCAGTCTTTCAAGGGTCTGTATATATTCACAGTTTGTATGTAGGGTCAATATTTTTACAGTAGAAATTACTTTTTTATTTGAAATTACATTTGAAAATTTCAGATGTTAATCCATTTAAGAACCTCTAACTACTTACATACCGTAAATTACCTATTGTGTATATACATTTTACAATTTGAGAATTAATATTTTACAATTTGAATATTTTTCAAATACATTTGAAATAATTATAGTAATTCATCGAGATGTATTAAGCAGTAGCTATACGGTATTAATTCTTGACGTGGATAAGCTATTTTTTCAAGTGAAAATGTCTCAGTTGCAAGACATGTTGGTAGATTAATGTAATTTAGTTACCCAAGATTTTTAATGAGAGAAAAGGTCTTGATCAATCTGATCATTGTGAAGATGCAAAGGAATTATTTTGAGTGTATGGTATTTTGATTTAATTGGTAGGAGATGCACCACCCCATATTCGTCAGGTATATTAAGAGACGACTAAATGAGATATCTGGAGATTGATAATGATCCTATGCTAATTTTAGAATTTTAATAAATATAATTTTTGAATTTTAATAAATATAATTTTTGAATTTTAATAAATAATTTTTGAATTGTATTAAATTTTGTATTTGTGGAACTAATGTTTATTATGCGAGATGTTATAATTGGAATTATGGAATTGTAATTAGTTTGGATATATAAGTGTAGATATTCATAAGACACTTTGTGATTCAATGTTAATGAAGTTGGAAGGTTTCTTGTACTATTTATGTTTGAGAGAATATTCGACGAGTCAACATTTTGAAAATTTGATTTAGGTTGAGAATTAGACTGAATGGTCGTATCTGCTGAAGAGAAATTTCGAGAATCATGTGTTCGTACTTTTGTTTTTGGTGACAGTTTACACATTTAGAATATTGACTCTTTGGCTTTCTTACACTTTGTGCAGTAATAATTATCTACACATTTTACACATCTTGCAATATCCCAAAAACCTCCCTTGGTTCTAACTTGCAATATCCCAAAAACGATTTCTTCTCTGGCGGTTTTTGAACTGAATTGGGAAGTTGAATATGCTTATAATTTTAACTTCAACTATGCTATTTTAACTATATAAATTGGGGAAGATTTCTCAGTTCTGTTATAATTTCTTCATTGGTATAAGACACTGAATCTTTATATAGAAGGACACCTCTCTCTATCCCTCTCTCATATCTAATCTCTCTCTCTAATATCCAATCTCGCTCTAATGTCTAATCTCGCTCTCTCTAATATATAATCTCGTTCTCTAATATCCAATCTGTCTCTAATATCTAATCTCGTTCTCGCTCTTTAATATCTAATATGTCTCTCTAATATCTAAACGTGTTGTGTAATATCTAAACGTGAGGAGGGGTGTATGACCCTCACTTCTTGTGAGGTGCCTGAGATGGAGGAGCATGCAGCACATATATTAATTATGTTTTCACGTGGTGGTTGAAAGCTCTGAGTCGTCGGCAAACAACGTCAAACAACTAGCTTGTAGATCATTTTTACTTCTGACCAAGCTGCGTTAACCTGCCTTCGATACTGCAGTTATACTAAACTTCGATACTGCAGTAAGACTAAAGAGTCAGACTTTACTCAATGCTGCAGTGTCGCTAAAGCTTTGTGAATGAAATGGTGGAGAGACAGATTTTGAGAGAAAGAGAGAGAAAAAGGAAGAGAAAAAAAAGAGAAAGTATTCAAAAAAATATTGAGATTACACTAACAATTTGTGGCTTGTTTTGTTGCTAATTTGTTACGCCAAAAAAATGTTGCGCTTCATTCGACCATGCTATATTAAACACTCTGCTAAATTGACATCAACTTAACACCGTAATGATATGAAAACCAAAGAATTGCAGAGACAAGAAAAAAATACATACACGAAAATGTCACGTGCTGTTTGTTGGCAAAGATTACCGCGAAATATTGCGTAGTTCAGTATTTCTTAGCATTTATGTGCTTCCATCCATATATTTTTCGAACCTCAGTGTAATGGATTATAATTTTTATATCGATATTATAGAAAATCAAAAAGATAAAAAAGAACTGTATAGCAGTCCAATGCATTGTTGCTGAATTCCCGTAAAGATGATTTATTTTTTAAATATAGTTTTCCTCCGAAGGGTTTTCATGTTAAAAGAGTCATTAATTGTGTAGCTTAATAGAGTAATAGTTTGAACTGTTTGTCAGTAAAGATTAATGGGAAATGTTGCGTAGTTGAGTATTTATTAGGATTTATGTGTGTTTTTGTTACGTGTATTTTTCGTTACTTACTGTAAAGAATTATATTTTTCACAATGGATAGTACTGAAAGTCAAATATTTTAAAAAGAATAATGTATTGTGGCTGGATTTCTGTAAAGATAATTTAATTTTGAAAAATAGTTGTTTTTTTTTTCGAAGTGGGTTTTTGGTATATGGCGGAGGTGCGGCAGTCCGGGTGACACGTAAGAGGTTTTCTTCAATTTCGAAAAATCGGTAAGAGCCAAAAAATCATTATGTGTGCTGTTAATTAGTACAATGGTTGGTGCTGTTTGTTGGTAAAGAGTACTGCAAAATGTTGCGTAGTTTAGTAGAAATTAGGATTCATGTGCCTCCATCCGTGAGCTTTTAGATACTCACTGTGATGAATTATATTTTTTATGGACAGTATCGAAAGTCAAAGTGGTAAAAAGTTTACTGTTGTGTTGTGTAATATACTGTGGCTGAATATCTGTAGAGATAATTTAATTTTGAGAGATAGTTTTCATTTGAAGTGGGTTTTCGGTATATGGCGGGGGTGCCGCTGTCCGGGTCACACGTAAGCGGGTTTGTCGAATTCTCCAAATAACTGTAAGAGCAAAAAAATCATGGTTAGTGTAATTTATTAGAACAATGGTTGGTGCTGTTTGTTGGTAAAGAATACTCCGAAATGTTACGTAGTTTAGTAGTTATTAGGATTTGTATGCCTCCATCTGTGAGTTTTCGATACTCAGTGTAGAGAATTATATTTTTTATCGATAGTGTCGAAAGTCAAAATGTTAAAAAGTTCCCTGTTGTGTTGTGTAATCTATTTTGGTTGAATTTCTGTACAGATAATTTAATTTTTAAAAGATTGTTTTCTTTCGAAGTGGGTTTTTGGTATATAGCGGGGGTGCGGCTGTCCGGGCCACACGTAAGTGGTTTGTTGAACTTAAAAAAAAACAGTAAAAACAAAAAAATCATTGTTAGTGTAGTTTATTAGAAGAATGTTAGGATCTGGTTAATGGGTTGATGGTAAAGGGTGTTCTGAGGATTACTTTAGTTTTTTATGCGGAATTGTGTACCTCGATATGCGTGGTTTTTTTAGTGTAGCGTGAAGTTTTATAATTATTGTTTTGGGGGGTATAGTAAGTGTTGAAAACTGCAAACCAATATTGTTGTGTAATGTATCGTTTTGTGGTTATTTTGGGTCAAGAAAATCTAGTTCGGCTGGATAGTGGATTTTTTTTCTACACGTCGTTTTCTTACACGTCGGTATTGGGCAGTCCGTGATTTCGACAATGCGTTGTTTTTTTGTTTTCGAAAAACGGTAACAGCAGAAAAATGTTTATATATACGAAAAGCACAAAAATATCACAATATTTTGTAAATAAAGAAAATGATTTTTGGTCAATTGTCTTTGCTAGCTTAACATAAACCCAGCGAAAGCCACCCATTTTTGGAAAAAACATTGGAGCAAAGTCTTTCTAAAATGGCTATGCCAGCTTAACGGACGTTGCGTCGCCCCACAGGCGTTCTCCGGAAGACGGTGGAGTGGAGAGTAGAGGCAGTGTGGTGGGGAAGTGAGGCGGGAAGGCAAGTGGGGGCAGTGCCGAGAAGGGCAATGGATTGGTTTGGTTGGTTTTTTTCGTGTTTCCGGGCGCGTCAACTGCTTTGTTCATTAGTCCCGTTAGTGAAGTGCATGTTTTTTCTCGGGAGATGACGGTGATCTTTCCCCCGCTGGATGGCGAGATCCGGCGTCGATCTACCGTCGGCTAGTGAGGTTTCCTCCTAACCAGGACTCTCCCACCAGCGGGGCACCGCCCCAGCCGGAACAAGTTCTAAGCTCCCGACCGGTCTTCCGGCATATGTGGTAGTGTAATGCATGTTAGTGTAAGTGTGTATGTAAGGGGGAAAGGATAGGACAAGGAAGAGGAAGGAAATATCGCGCGCGGTCCGTGGCCCGTTTGGTAGGGTACTGCTCCGGCATTTGCCTGGTGTTGATCGGAGAAACCACAGAAAACTACCGATCAGAGCAGCCGGCCGCTAGAATCCTTCTCCAGACAGCGACTGAACTCGACCTAGCTGAAAAGCTAGTGTCAAAAATCCTACCACCGCACAGTGGTCTATTTTCAATATTTAGGGGAACAATGCTCTTTTTGAACTGAAATCAACTGTATAATAGTTTTTTTGTTAATTTTATATAATTTTGAAATCTTTATCACTCTTAAATGCTGTTCTATAATATGCAAAAGATATTCGAATCGTTTTTCTGCGTATTATTGCGTACAAACAAGGATATACATATATTCTATAATTAAACGAATTGTAAAGAGTAGAACCTGTATTTTACAAAAGAAAATAAATGATAAATACATACCCAAACGATTTATATATCAAAATCACTCTCTGAAGAATCTTCCAAGCTTTCTTCATTCTGGCTTTGGAATGAATCATCTGAATGCTGGTGAACTCGTGACAATTCTGGTGAATATGTAGGGACTTTTAAGAGATTGATGACTTGCTGTGGCAATTGATTTATTTTTCTTTTAGGTAAATTTCTGATGCTAAATATCACTGGATCAGAAGATATCAAGAGAGCATGGAGAAGGTCTTCGATGTTTCGTTGCCTGGTGTTTTTGCAGTATTGTCTAATGCTTCCTCGCTTAATTGTCCTATAGGAAGCAAAAGTGTGTCCATGACGTCAGCACCGTGAATTAGAATTTTGTGGACACTCGCTGGCATTTTGAACCACCCATTCTGTTCCACAAATAGTTCTGTTGTTTCGTGAGCATACTTTCTAAATTCTTCAGTGTTAAACTCATAACCGCAGGAAATGGCTTGTAAAATCACTGAAAATCGTAACATTAATATTTCGTTAATTCCAGTGATTTCTGCTGATTTTTTTGGATCCTTGAAAAATCTTGCTGTATTTCCATCATTCGTAAGCCCCGTACCCTGCTTGACAACATCCACAAGTAGTCCAGTTTCTTGCCGAAATTTTGAGATAACTTTAGCTTTTTGTTCTTCAAATGCAGCTTTGTTTACGCGCCCTCGAACTTGCCAAGTTTTAAAACTTAATCTGTATGATATGTGTAAAATGCATTCAAAGAATCGAATGTGTGCATGTAAAATGGACAATCCATACAAAAATGTGCTTGTGTTGCACGGTCTTCACACAACAGCATGTATATTGTTCATCTCATTTGGCCTCGCATTGCAAATATAGCAACTCTGAGTTGATGGATTTCCTTCCAGAGCATTAGCTATTTTTCCATCCAATATCGTCTTCAATAATTTGTGGTGCACATCCATTTCTTGTCCTTTGGTTGTGATACTTGCTGGCTTTAATGCTAATACTTGATTTTCAATGTATTCACTCTTCTGAGTAATGACATCATGGATTTCTTTAATAAACTGACATTTAATTGGTATGCAGAATCGTGTAGATGAAGAACGTGGATTCAGCAATCGTTAATTTTTGGTGTTGTTAGTTGTTCTAAATGATTTTTTCGAACTTTTCGGTTTTTGCTGTCATTTTTAAGGGAACAGTTGACGTTAACAACAAATCAGAATCTGTAGCATGTGCGCTTTCAAGAAATTTTTGCTTGTAGTTTGAATGACAAGAACTTCCATCAAAACCCCATTTGTAAATAATTTCGAAAGAGGAAGTTTCATGCTCACTTATAACTCTGCTGATAACTTCGTGTTGAATTATGGATAAACGATGTGCTGTGTGGTCAAGTAGGCTTTGCAATTTAACCTCGCCTTTTGTCTCGGAAATAACTATGTCTTTGGGGTAGCACTGCTCTTTAACTTTCAGTACTTTGTTGTAGGCCGGATACATATCACAATTTCTCTCTTTTGCACCTTTTCTTATCTGAATATATTGGGCTTTACTCAATTTGGCGTCTATAATCAGAGCCAGGGCTTCTTCTGGAGTGTAAGGGTCAAGATTTTTCTTTTTCATATTTCTTTTTTCATTGTCCCCAACGAACGAGGGCTTGAAATTGTAGCTTTTATGACATGAGCAACATTTCGTTTGCTTTGTTTTCTGAAGACTGTTTGTGTCGCAAAAGCTAGTTCTTGAGGACTGTGGCCTTCAACTAATTTTCTTGTGCGCCTTCTCTTTGTTCTGGTGCTCAACGTATCAAATTCTCTTTAATGATGTGTCGTGGATATTCGTGGTCGTATATCATGTCGAAGAAAGATCATTTCTTCTTCTAACCAGTCTTTATTTTGTCTCAAAAATGTTTCCTTCCGCCTTCCGCTTGCTTTCCAGCGATTTACAATCGAGATAGTAAAAAATCTAATTTTATTGATAATATCGTCTTCTGGAACTCTCGACATTATCAAATCAACTACCTTCTTTCTCACATGAGTTTTATTTGCCTGAGACAGAAGACTGAAAGTGCGAAAGAAATCCAAACAATTCCAGACGCGTCACTCCCAGTCGCGCACCTACCGACAAATAAAACTAAATAACACAATTTCCGCAAATCTCCGCACATTAAAATTAGTCTCGTTTTAAAGGTAGATAAATACTCTACATCATATAAAAAATTGGTCATGTTACAACGAGGTCCTTTTTTGTTCTACTCCAATGAATTTCGACTAAGAGTTATACAGCTTAATTTTTCCCCCGTTTTTTAATAAAATAAATTTCATACTTCTAAAACGATAAGCACGTATTAAAATTAATATATAACGTACCTGAAGAATCAGATTCCATGATAGGATAAAAATTTTCACACTGGAATATAACACACACGTACTAGGACACCTCGAACACAGCCTACCGAGCGACCTCCAAGCAAGACTGAGCGGGCTCTGTGTCTTTCGCTTCGTTTCATGAATCCTTATCGGTCTACGCTTCATAGAATATGGTCTAATCATACTTTTTCGAACTATTCAAGCTTCTGTTCACACTCCTGAATCGATACATTGAGGTTTCAACAACTTTGGTTTCAAGGCAAATGTCCCCGTAAATGAGCAAAATAGTGCCGTCAGGACTCGAAAGGGCAATGGAGGTAGCGAGAAGTGGGTCGGCCGGTCGCAAGACGGGCAGTTGACGGGTGGAACGCAGAAAGGGAGCGAATGTCGGTGAGCCGGAAAGTGGAGGACGCTTTGGATCCCAGCGCATGTTCTGCCTGCCTTGCCCTCGCGTCATCCTGACGCCCCTCTCCTCAGCGTGGCTACCGAGGCGCCATCCGCGCCTGCAGAGTAGCCGAGCACCGTCGCAGGGAGACGCTGCGCGCCCTATCGCAGCGCCCCGTCACCCAGACGCGTCCTCGACAGGGCTCACGTGGGGGCTGCCGCGCACGTAGAGGCACCTGTCGCCTTTTTTTATTTTGTTTTTAAATTGTTGTGCCTTCGTCATGACGCAACGCGTCTCATAACCCCATTGGGGCCTTGAGCGCTTAGGAGTAATCCTCCGTTATTTATATTTTTAAAGTTAATGTCTTTGGGTGTAATACTCCATTACGTAGTCCGTTAGTCATCAAGAGGGCCTCCAGGTAGCATCTCCGCGTACGCGCCTCTCTTTTGCGCGCCCCTGCGTCACTACCCAGCGGCCAGAATTTGAAAGGACCTAGGATAGCGGTAGGGTTTCGGACACTTCACAGGTGTTGGACCACCCTTGTGAAGCAGCTGAACTCGTTTTGTTGAAACAAATTTCACATGAGATTGCCCGGGAATCGAACCCGCACTTCCTTTGTAAAAGGCGAGCGACTTCGCTCTTGCGCCACGAGAGACAAGTTTCTTTGATCGTGCCCGCCCTCCCGACCAGCGGCCGTGCAGGAGACCATGCGAAAGAAACATCGGTGCGTAGAGTCGTAGGCTTCCGCGGCCGGAGTCGTTGAATTCTTGGCAGTCCGGGATTAGCCGCGTCATGGTCGTGGAGCTGACGTTTCGGCCATCTTGCTGTGGCCTTCTTCAGACTAACTGCTGAATAGCTCACAGCAGTATAGTATAGTATAATATAGTATAATACGTATAGTACAATACAGCAGTATAGCTCTGAAGAAGGCCACAGAAGATGGCCGAAACGTCAGCTCCATCGACCATGACGCGGCTAATCCCGGACAACCAAGAATTCAAAAACATCGGTGCATTCAAGCATTGTTTTGTTTATTAGTTCTGTTTGTTGGTTTGTAGTTTTTTCAGAATAAATGTTTGTTGTTTCCTTTCTTAACAAAACGTAAAGCACTCAACCCGGACCTTATTTGATCTGAATGGTGACTTTCGCAGGAGCAGGGCCTGCATCCTTTCCCTACCAGGAAAAAAAATACAAATGGGATTCCACTGTCCTCCACGTACGGAGTGAGTACGGTGAGAGTGACGTCACAATATACGGACTAGAGTTTTTCGTTATATGAACCCGTCAAAATGTTTTTCTGTAGAAAATTCGCTGTTTTCCCCACAAGCACATTACAAAACTTACTCAGTTCTAGGTAAGCAGTAGCGAGAAAGTAAAAAAATGAAGCATTTTTGAGAAAACATGAAAATGTCCCAGGAGCTTCGTGACAAATAGCCCCAAAATTTAAAAAAGCTTTTTTAAATCGCAGTGCTTTCATTCGGGCCAGATCTAGCGGAAAATATTCATTAATGAGAAAAACCTTAAGAATAGTTAAAGCGCTAGTGTTGTTCGCAGGGAGACCGAGAAATGGTCAGAAAGACAGAGGTTTAAGGAATCCTTTTCGGTATCATTGAACCCGAAAAAGTGTATTTCCATTGAAAACTCGAAATCGATTTCCCGCAGCATTACGTAACTCTCTATATTACTACATACATACATACAAACCGGTATCATGGCTAGTATACTGCTACCTATCGGCGCGTAAAAAACATTTTGGCATTTTCTATTTGTCGGACCTTTAATAGTAGAACTAAACTTTTTCTGAAAATGCGCAAATTTGAGCTCATTTTCACAGAAAATATTTGACTTATTTGATATTTAAGTGATTTTAGAATTCTTTGCAAAATGATCACCTTATATGTGATTGTTGTTGATTCGGGCTCTCGATATTAATAACTAAAATCATTCCTATATTGCAATGAAATGGTTCTGACAGTAGTCGGGTGCTTTTTTGTTTTTAAATTTGTTGCATCTTGACGCAACGCGTCTCCAAGCCCCTTAAGGGGCGTTGAGCGCATTCTTTGGAGTAATCCTCCGTTAATTACTAAGTCAAGTTTCGTCACGTCGCAGTCAGTCAGTGCCTTTTATCCCTTCGGCCAGGGGCTCAACGACGTTAGATCCCGGGGTTCCTGGCCGGTCACCCAACCAAGAACCCGCGAGTCTCGAATTCGCTTAACCTTCGTGACTTCACGGAGCGTAGTAAACGAATTCGGCTAGCGCCGCCGGCTCACAAAACGAGAGGTTAAGCATTTGCTTACTCTCAAGTACTAAGTCGTATGTGAGATCATACTCTGATATGAAGATGAAATTGTAAGACAGAAGTACGTAAAATCAGTACAGAAGCGCTTGCAGGAATCACGTAAGTGGCCTTTGATTCCGCTTACTGTTGCGTTATATTCGTAATGAGTCCGAGTAGCAATATGACGATGTTTACTCTCTCTCAATTACGGATATACTTATGCAACGCACAGTTCAGAAACTGGCCGTTCAAAGTTACCTAAGATTTTCACTTTCGAAACAATGATTTATTTGCACAATGCGCGGAAATTTCTCACGAATCATATTACTCCATCAAGGCGTAAACGTAATGAATATTTCATTAGCACTTGATGCGATACTACACCGTGTAATGGGTAAATGCTGCGTGAAACCTGAAGAAGATCAGTTTTGCTCAGTAACATTCGATGCCTGAGAACACCTAGCCTCGTCAAAATCTTACAACATGAGTACTACTTACTCCACGCCAAAGGGAAATACCGTCTACGTGCAATTCTCAATGAACAAATTATTAATAGACACTTGCTTCAAGAAAAAAAATTGTATGAAATTTTATTTTCGCAATAGGTGTATATTCAATAATATTGGCTGGTTCATCATCTAATTCTAATTTTGCTTTATTAAGAGGGCAATAAGCTGTGGCACAATTTTTTTCGAGGTAAGTAGAGCATTGATTTTATTAAGATATGTTGTTTTAGTGGGTGGCTTTGAAATGAATTTATTTCATATTTTCGTAAGGTTCTAACCGGATAGGGGTTTGGTCTTTGTTTGCAATTCGACCAGTTTTTCCCGCGTATTTGGATGTAGAATTTTTTTTTTTTTTTTTCAAAATATCAGGCTAAAATATCCAATGGTAAGTACTTACAGTGAAAAACTCATTTTTTCGCGTTTAAATTAAAAATTAATCGTTTTAGGACATTTATTTTATTTCATTGATTCTAATATGAACTTTGCCGTAGTAATTGGTTAAAGAATTGTGTGTGAACCTTTGCCTGGAGATTAGATATTATTGATTGTCAACATTTTTAATTATATAGGAGTATGTATTGATTTTTAATTATACATGATGTATGGTTGAATAATGTATATATTGTACATACATTTTGATAAATTACATAATAATTGTATATATTTATTAATCTTGTAATTTATTATGTAAATAATTTAAATTAGTACTTACAGTTATATAATAGAATGTAATTCCTGTTAAAACTTAATTTAATTGTTTATATTAATTATAAATAAATATACTATAATAAATAGTAAAAAAATATGACCAAATCAAATAGAAACCTGATAAAGAATGTTTTAAAATATAACGATATAAATGTGAACGATCCGGCAACAATGGCTAGTCTCTCTAACCAATACTTTTCGAGAATTGCTGTCAATCTCACCAAGAGTCATCAGACACAAAATTCAATATTCGATCTTTCCCCTAAAATTTTAGACACGATGTTCGTTTCCGAAACTTCATCCTATCACATTTTCATAATAATTGGTAAACTAAACAATAAATATTTCACTAGTTTAGATGAATTCCCGGATTCTTTGTTTAAGGCCTGTGCGCCTGCCATTATACACCCGTTAACTCACATATTTAATTCATCATTATGCACCGGAACGTTTCCAGGTATTTTCAAAGCAGCTAAGATTAAGCCGCTCTTCCAAAAAGGCAACAAAAATTAAATTAAAATTATCGGCCCATTTCTCCTCTATCAGTTTTTTCAAAAATATTAGAGACTCTTTGGAGAGACGAATGAAAACCTTTCTCAGTAAACACGACGCGCTTTCAGATTGCCAACGTGGTTTTAGAAAATCAAAATCTACGAAAACAGCTATATTTTCCTTTCTTGAAGAAGTCGCCTCATCACTAGACCAAAACGAAGCTCCTATTGGATTGTTTTTAGATCTCTCAAAAGCTTTTGACGTCATTGATCATGACATTTTACATTCAAAATTTCATTCACACGGAATCCGTGGTATTGCCCTAGATTGGTTGTGTTCGTACCTTAAACAACGATCTCAGAGAGTGAAAATATCTTACAGGAATAAAGGAATATTATGTACACACATTTCCGACTCTGCCAATTACACGTGGAGTTCCTCAAGGATCGATTTTAGGTCATATTCTCTTCTAACTATACGTAAACGATATGCCTTCGACTATTCGAAACGGAAGAACAGTTCTCTTTGTGGACGATAAAACATTCTTTGCAATAAAGAAACCGTAAATAGTACAATATCAGATGTTTCAAATTGGCTTCCAGTAACAAATTAATAGTGAATAAAAAGAAAACTGTTTTAATGCAGTTCGATAGTCAGGAACAATAGTAATTTCTTACTTTTAAAACTTAATAAAAATACTATATGTTACAGATGTCCGGCACATTACACAGAAAAGCAAGAATAATTTCTGACAAGCTTGCCATGATTACATCGAAATGAGCTTCCAACTTTTGAATACTATAATCAATGATCAAAACTTCTTAAAGTAAAAGAAGTGTACATGTAAGGTATAATACATTCCTTCAATCCATTTACATTCATAACAATACTATCTACATCATACTATTAACTAGACCGGGAACAATGACAAAAACCCAAAGAATTTCATACCACCGTGTTGCCATTTCACGACATAACTCTCCAAACAAAGCGCGGAAAATTCGAATTTATCATTTGGATTTTTTTTCAATTTTCGAAAATACAGTGTGTTCAGACTGCTGTGCACCTTTAGGGTGTTGAGTGGACTGTACAGTTTTGTGGTTCGTTCAAGACAGTCTGAAGCCCCAAGATAGCTCTTAGAGGCGGCTTCCTGGACTGTTAACAGTCTGATGTAGACTAGAGATAGGCTTAACAGCTTTTCTTCAATAGCTGTTATCACAAAAACAGCTGACTCGTTATTATTAATAACAGTTGAAATTAATATTATTTATAACAGTTGTTATTAATAACAGTTGAAAAATAACAGATCCTTGACCAGCAACCTAACATGGCCGACTGCTAAGAGTTAAAGCATTTGTAGCGACTGCTAAGAGTTAAACCACGCAAAACGAATAACGTTGGTAGCACCGTAAAGCTTGTGCAGCTACCTTACGGCGCTTCCTGGCATTACTTTCCCTAACATGTTTGGACAGAGAAGCAGCTGATATGAACGAGACTGGATTAACTGCCAAGGATGAATTGTAATTCATATAATGTGTAGCGAATGTGTATAGAATTTAGAATATTACTAAAACGAAAGTGATTCGGGTTCAGATTGCAAATATTCTTTCAAATATGCAACTTGTGCACAGTGAAGTGACGAGTGCCAAAAATAATGAGAAGAAACAGTGTTTTTGCTTACCTGTAGCTAAAGTGTTAATGACTATCGAATATCAAGTATTATAACGTGAGTTATTTGACCGTAACTCATTTTATTTTATTGGACTTAGAAAAATATTAGCAGATCTCACATAAGCAGCAATGGGATAGACATAAGTTAACATATTGGACGGACTTAATTTAAAGGACAAACATCTTGTTGTGGTGTATACAATAAAATATGAAAACAGTGTGGCACATGGTGTGTAATAATAACGAATTATGTATGAATGAATCTATAATTTGAACACTGGCAAATCATGATTGATTCGCTGCAGTGAAGCTGTTATCGTACAAAATGGTTGCCACAAAAGCTTGTAGTAGTTCGGATTAGGCCCAGTAGGTTGCAGTACTATGTATTTCTACCGATAACTGCCAATAACAGGATAAACGAAATAACTGTTATTTCGCGTAACAGTTACGAAACGTTAACGGTTAAGAAATAACAGTTTAGCTGTTAAGGGCACATCCCTAATGTAGACACGTAATTCCACAACAAAACGTTTATTCTTAAACATAATTAGTCACAAGTACGTAATGTACAGTTTCAAGTAAATCGGTTACTTCAAAATACACTTCAATTAGCACAAGTGATACTCGTCATGAGACATCGAAACAAATTATTACAATGCTCGACGTGAGACACTGAATTGAATTACGTAAGAAGCTGTAAGCTCTTGAAATTAAGCTGACGACAGACAAGTGAATATCTTATGTACACGCGTTCATGGTAATGCTCGCTGTGAGACATTAATAAGAATTCAAGTGGAAAACATGTAGTATGCTTCCTCACGGAATACGAGAGACAACGACACACACTTATAACTCACATGACGTCTCTTAAGTGAACTGAATGCTCATTTATACTGTCCAAATGGTAAATAATGCATTATGTATCATTGCTAAAATTAATGTTACTTTTCTTCTGATGCTCAGTATAGTCACTAATTGTATAGAAACAGTTATGCAGCAGACACGATTTCACTTTGGATTTAAACTTTTCTATTGCATTTAATCGTTTAATGTCATCTGGCAAAATGTTGTAAAATAATGTACCTGTATTGTATGTGAATGTTTTGTAATCAGCTTTCATTACTTCACATAGTGATATAAATATAGCTTTTGATAATGTACATAGCTGTTTGTATGAATTTCAAAACTGGATCCAAAATGGCGAATGAAAATCGACATTGACAAATCGCAAGCTAATGTATTTACTTCGCCGATATCAATCCCCCCTTAAACCTCAATGGCTGTAATTGTCTTGTACAGAAAGTAATATTCCAGTAAAATATCTTGGTGCTCTCTTAGATCAAAAACTAACATGGTCATCTCATATTCAGGTCAGGTTCAATGGTTAACAAAACACCATAATGATATCCGTTAAAAAATTTTAAATCTGCCATTAAAATAGAATGTGGTAAACTAATTGATAATCAATAAAATAAATCATGAATACAATCAAAATTATTTAGCATAATTACTTCGTGGATGAAGGTTTCCAGCCTACCTGATGATTGCAGGCTCCCAAAATATTATGAATGTTTATATTGAAACTTCCGGTAAAATGTAACTATTTAACAGAAAAATAAGGATTTGAATGCGACAATGACATTTTGCCCCGTGATACGCCGACTGCAGTTCTGTGAATTCCGTCTCATTGTGGGGATATGATTTAGCTGTATGAAACTCAGTTATAACTGTTGAATTTGTGTTGATATTGGCTTGAAAATATTTAGTTTCACACCTGTTCTATCATTTGTACGATTTACAAAAAATGATGACTATGAGTGTTAATTTGGAGAGAAATGCTGTATAAATAGTATTACATAACCATTACTAAGTGCGAGAAAGTACTTGCTCTTTAGCTCCAGTAGTTTAAGAGGCGTTGCCTGTGGGCAACATTTCGAAATAATTTACAATATTTTCATAAACGTTGACTACCTCCCGGGTCTTTGACTCTCAGACCATTAATGAATATTCGTTGAAAAACAATTAATTTATGTTATTAAAATTCAAGAGAAATGCAATTCATACTTTCTATTTAAACATGTTATTTACATGAATTATTCTTTGATTAAGAGTTTATTGTACGGCGCTTTTAATAAACAGCGTGATAAAAAGTAAAGCGCGCAGTCTCTGATATTCTGTGTATGTAGGCTTTCAGTTTAGCTACGACGGACAGCACTCCACTTCAAATTTATTTTTGTGAGAATTACTCTAATATTTTCACATACTTTTCGGCAATAATTTGTGACAATGTAGGCCAAATTATTGTGTGTGACTATACCAGAACAAACGAAATCACTGAACGTGAAAACTATCCCTAACATTGAACTACACTCATTGAACTGGCTTCTTCCGAAGCATTGTCGGTGGGTGGCAGGCCCGGCGAATAATGTGGGTATGATGGGTAGCTATTCCCTCATGAAAATTCCGAGTGGGTAAAATACCGGCTCGAAATTTGGAATGAAAAAATATTCCAGAAAAGCAGGAAGTTTCTAGGTATTGCGTCGATTGAAAACGCGTATGCGATCAATATGATGCAAGATCAGCTTGGCAGTACAATGCGATTTTACATGTTTATAGTGACCGACAAAATTGATTTGCAAAAACTGTTGAGAGTTTATATAAAAAATGCAAAGGGCAGCGCTCTTTTTGCAATGCAAAAATGAACTGCTGAAGTTACTTAAAATAAACCTGATAACAATTAAATAATAAACATAACAATTTAAAAAAGTGATTTGTCTTTTTCCCTTCATATACAAACATTTTCGTTGGGAGATGGAAGGTGGAGGAGGTCCTTCCACCCGGGTAAACTACTCACTCCGATTTTGACACTAATCACCGGCCCTAGCTGGTAGCAGAATATTCCTCGTCGATTGATTGATTGTTTCGTGTTTCCGGGCGCGTCAAGTGCTTTGGTCATTAGTCCCGTACGTGTAGTGCACGTTTGTTCGCGGGAGTTGGCGATGATATTCCCCCGCTAGATGGCGAGATCCGGCGCCGACCTACCGTCGGCTAGTGGGGTTTCCCCCTAACCAGGACACTCCCACCAGTGGGGCACCGCCGCAGCCGGGACAAGCTCTAAGCTCCCGACCGGTCTCGGAATATGTGGTAGTGTAGTGCATGTTAGTGTAAGTGTGTGTGTAAGAGGAAGGAAAGATCGCGCGCGGTCCGTGGCCCGTTTGTTAGGGTACTGCTCCGGCATTCGCCTGGTGTTGATTGGAGAAACGACGGAAAACTACCGATCAGAGCAGCCGGTCGCTACAATTCTCCTCCAGACAGCGTCTGAATTCGACCTAGCTGAAAAGCTAGTGTCGAAAATCCTGCCGCCGTCAGGACTCGAACCTAGTTCCTCCTCGAGATAGGTAGCCTTCGGGAATTAACTGTTTTAGAATCTGACAACAAATTGCCCGCTGAGCTGATCTGAAAATGCCAGACAGCTAAGGCTCACTCCAAGAAGCATGCGCAACATGGAAATTCGTTAGGACGTAAGGATTGACATATGACAACATACGATGAACTTGCATTATATGTGTTTTGTAACATGAAAATGTCTGCATTCTGTGTGGTATTAATACGTGTTTGTCTTCATAAATATGTATATAAGTATACTGATTATGAAGCAGTAATGAATATAATTGTGAAATGTACATGTGTATACGATAAGGTTCCCAATGTTCCCTTGAGCTCAGTCAGCATTTGTCTGCCTCAAGAAGAACATACTGAAATTTTTAAACACCCTAGGAAGCAAACCAAGATCAGCAAAATGACTCTCTACGACACGTACAAGTACATCATGTATGATCTTTGCGGTAAGATATTTCTATTTTGTGTGCCAACTTAAGTGTAGTTAGTTCATGGAAAGGGCGGACTTTTCTAACTTTAAACCACAAACAACTATTCGAGTTACTATTTAAAACATTGAATAATGTTCAATGATCAATTAAATTTGTTTCATATTGATCAGTGCAATACATATCTTCCATCCCCACTTCTCCACCGGGAGCGGTAGCTCAGTGCATCAACTGACGTCACTGCAGCGCCTCTCAGCGGGAGGTCCTAGGTTCGAGTCCTGACGGCGGCAGGATTTTCGACACTAGCTTTTCAGCTAGGTCGAATTCAGTCGCTGCTGGGAGGAGAATTCTAGAGGCCGGCTGCTCTGATCGGTAGTTTTTCATGATTTCTCCGATCAACACCAGGCGAATGCTGGAGCAGTACCCTACGAAACGGGCCACGGACCGCTCGCGATCTGTCCTTCCTCTTCCTTGTCCTATCCTCTCCCTTTACACACACTTACATTAACATGCACTACATTACTACATATTCCGGATGACCGGTCGGGAGCTTTGAGCTTGTCCCGGCTGGGGCGGTGCCTTGCTGGTGGGAGTGTCCTGGTTAGGGGGAAACCCCACTAGCCCACAGTAGTTCGGTGCCGGATCTCGCCATCCAGCTGGGAAAGACCACCGCCATCTCCCGAGAAAAAAACATGCACTACACTAACGGGACTAATGACCAAAGCAGTTGACGTGCCCGGAAACACGAAAAAACCAAAACCAAACCCACATATCCTAGGATCATTAATTTCAAACAGCTTCAATGTCAGTTTCATTCAAGTTTCAACAATAATATTTCAAAATAACTTTTATTGAAAGTGAAAGTATCTAGATAGGAAAGTCGTATCCGCAGAACAATGTGTTATTGACCACTAACTCACTAACACATGTATAAAATCATTATTTATAGTCTTTGGGATAAATTTTAGTTTTTTGTCTTTGGGTAGATGTTAAAACGAGTCATTTGATCCATTGTGTAACTGTGCATCTAGTGCGATGTGTCTGTTCGATTTGTGATGTGGAACGAGAATTAATATTAACGAGCTACAAAAGAAGTTACAATCAGGAAAAAACAATCTGGAAATTGTGGTGTGGATGTACGGACGTTGTGCCAAAATGTAAGGGAGATGTTTATTGAGTGCATGTAACGGAATAGGGGGTAATGAGAATCACTTTTTGTTTTTTCCCATATAAATCAGTACGAATTGTTCATATGAACAAGTATGTGCTTTTCTATCAAAGATAAGTTATTTAATTTGTGTTTTCATCAGCAAAAAATAATTTAAAAAATTGCTAAAACCCTCTCAAATATAGAAGTTCCAAAACTTTGCATTTGACACCCATTCCTCTCACCTGCGGGTAATGGAAGTCAATAAAGAAATATGAAGCAAAATTAACACATTAGTACTTCAAACAATCTTTATTTCGTTTACAATAATTATAGGCATCTAAAGTAATGTGACTCCCGAAGTGGTCCGAGAGCAGCAGCAGACCTAAACAGTTTGGTCATGTAAGGCTTTTAAAGTGTTTGAAAGATTTGATGAATTCCTCATCCGTCCAGCCAGATTTGATACATGTGTAAATAGCACCAGGGGCAATTTAAACTCATTCATATCAATAAATCATTTTGTTTGGGAGAATGGCAGTCATGCTGTGATAATGAGAATCACTGACCACTATTACCCCACAAGCAAATTTTGCTCATAACTACTCATAAACATTTACAGAATGTTTAAAATTACTCGCAATTGGTATCAAATGATTTACTGAAGAACTTCCCTACCAAAACATTTTAATTCTCCTAGAATTCTCCAATTTTCCGTAAGATCTTATTTTCTGAGAGCACTTTATAATATCAACCACTCACTTTCCTGACACGAACGGATAATCGTCGATGTAAGCTCTCTTTGGATGCGGTGATCAACTGGGTATAGTTACCATGTAGGTTTAAGCATATGTTTCTGTGTTTCTGCCTTTCAATACGGTTTGGTTGCAATATTTATCGATAATTTACTGCTGACTACCGTTAACCCGTGACCCCCAATATCTCCGTATCTCCTATTAGTGTGTGTCTCTTTTTTTTACGAGGGCAGGAAAACATCTTCCAAAGACACTGCGGAGCCCTCACTCCTCAGCGTGTAGGATTCACTGCTTGCTTGTGCCTACCTACTATACTTGGGCTTTTGCAACGTGTTGGGTGTCATTAGGTCATTTTTACACCTCTGCCTCATAAAATAAATCTTTATAACAGTGATAAGCACATGTTTGAGGTCATGAGCCCCGTTGAGAAGGACGTTCGCGAATTAATTAAAAATATTTATTTTATAAGGCCGGAGGTGTGAAAATGACTTAATGTCATTCGCCATATTACGAATACCCAAGTATAGCAAACCCTCCCATTCTTCCGATTACCTTCCCGTGGAACCGCTGTCAGACATTGCATCACGGGATATGTGTGTGTGTGGGGGGGGTGTTATTTGGGTGTGCGCGCACGTTTAGAATGGTCAGTGCAAGCGTATGCGATAACATATGAAGAGTTATTCTGAGTGTGGTGGCGTCCACTGTGTGATATCATGGCATATCTTGGAGCAAGTTCATGTGTTTCTGCAGTAGTTTTTGAATCTATAGATGTTAGTATGGCGATGTACTAGTATCTTTTATCATTAATCAAAGTGTTCCCTTACGTAAATCACACTCAAAAACGTGTGTTGAAACTGACGGAAATAGGAAGTGTTGTAAACATAGCGCTTTAAACCTGAGCTGCTTTAAATACCATCAACAATGCTGCAATGACCTTCAATAATTTTTCCGGTAATAAAACACTATGGATGCGTTACTATGGCATCCGAACTAACTGACTCAGACTAGAAACCGTTAAAACACATTTAAAAGTGCTGTTTGGAATTAGTGGTTTTTCATCTACCCAGACGAGAGTAGGTAAATCGAGAATTTTCTGGTTGCAACCAAGCGGGAAATTTTCAAATTTAATTTAGATAAAATTGTTGCGAAAACACATTTATCTAAATCGTTCGTAAATTCAAAATCTTGCTCTATTTCTTACGTATTTCCCTCTTTTATGATACGTATTATACGCACTACATGAGAAAATGAAAATTACGTTTTTAAAATATACTATTTTTTCAGTGTAAATATTTCATGAAAGTAAACCATACATTGAATTAACTGATTCGTTTATAAATACATTGTTCATCAAAATTTTCTGTAAATAAATTAATTTTGATTATATTTTTCTATACTAGATGTTCACTGATTTTAAAGTTTGTTTTGTGCAAAGTCGTTCAGATACATATACTAAATTGCACACCAAAAGTCGCGTATGCTTCCAACTGTCAGGTTTAGGTTAACTAGTGATATGTAGAAACAAAAATGACTTAACAAAACCACACAAAATTATTTTTTTAAACGCTCCTTAAGAGTAACAAGAAAAAAAATATTAGTATAACTGTAATAAATCGAATATTCCCAAAAAATTATTTCCGGGAAATCTCGAAATCATATTTCAAAACATTTCTTCCCAAATTGAAATTACGTGTGAGGGGTGAGTTAGGGTGAGATTAAAAAAATGAAGGGCAGTTGTTAAATTTGTTAAATTGTAGTTAAATAAAGTGTTAAAAAGTTGTTAAATTGTTAAAAAAATGTTAAATATCATTTCGCAACTTCCTACATGGAACGTACATAACTCCGTATACTCTTACGTACACGAAAGAGTAAAAATCTTAGGCGAGGCGGCGCCAGTCGAAGAGTAAGCTCCCATGGAACTGTAGGGGGTCTGGGTTTACAGCCAGCTGAGCGACTTCCGGTTCCCTAACATGGCGATTCGCTTGCTACTACGTAGTAAATATACATTTTACAGAGATGACGAAACCTTTCTCTAATTGGACGAGAAAATTATTTTTACTCTTGTAATTATTCCAGTACTACCTCTCTGCCGTGTGAGAAATGGTAGTATCAATGGTTTAATTAGATATCCAGTAAGATCTGAATAATTTAAAACAGAAAACCTTTTCGATTTTGACTGAGATATGCACATATTTAATCATGTTAATCGGCGACTTGTTGTAACTTATCTAGTTCTCACGCTCGTGCGTCACTGCTAGCACTCTTCATTCATCACTGGCTTCACACACGTGCTTCGTGGGTGCAAGAACGCCGTGCGACGCAACGTCGAAGATACAATATTCAGAATCCACGCGTGCCGTTTCCGAAAAGTACATTTTTGGTGTTCCATTTTTTTTTTTATATTTCCACCTGCTCGTTATTACTGCCCTTCAAAAATTTTAACATTACATTAACATGAAGTATGGGACTATTCCTTAACTGGTTCATCCAGATCAGATATCTTAGTTTCGGTAGATATGTTAATACTTGATATTTAATTATGAATATATGAAATGTTTAAATAAAAACTCGTGTGTTTATATAATTTAGAGACATGTTCATTTTACAAGGAGGGGTAAATTTAAAGGGGTCTGAATTTATTCTTTGGAAATTGCGATTTAATTCTATTTGGTTGCGTATAATTTCTTCCTAAATTGAATTTTCGTGTGGATGATGATTTAGGAGAAATTAAAAAAAATTAAGGGTAGTTGCCATGATAAAGTCTCGTATGGGATCAATTTTTAATTCTCCATGTAACTGAGTGTGACTTATAAACCATGGGGCTTTAGTTATTTTATGAAGAAATTTGTTTTGTAATATTTGCATTTTACTAATGTGAGAAGAACCTACATTACACTAAACAGGACATAATTGTGTTAAAGCTGGTCTTGTAATGATTTTATGCAGTGAAGTATCACATTCAATATTCAATGAAGATTTTGCATTTATTAAAGGATATAATTGAATATTTTTATGTATGATTTATTCGTGGTAGTATTAATGTGATCTTTTCTGTGGTGCTCCAGGACTAGTAGACTACAGTCCACCAGTCCACATACATTAAAACTCCTTAAATGTTGGAAATACCGATGTTTATTTTCCTCCCCCACACCGACAACAATATTGAATCAAGAGTACTTATTTAAAATTTAAAAAAATATCCGTTAAAGTTATATTTTATATTATGTCAATACAATTTGTTTAGTATAAGAGATAAGTAGCTTTGAGAAGAGTAGCTTTGCCTAATTTTGAGTAAAATCATGACCATTAAAAAAGTTATGCAAACATATTTTTTTAAAAGATGTTCAAATCCTTCCTTTCAGCATTTTCCTCAAATCAATCAAGAATCAGTAATAAAAATGTTTCCGGTTTAATGTTTATTCCAACATCTGAAACTTTGAAAATTGCGAAAATTGACTTTTTTCTTCGAACCCGTCCAACACCTTGTGAATTGAAAAAATGTAGTCTAATCCAAACTAAAAGTTAATACTAAATATTTAAGTAATTGCGGATTCAGTGCATAGAAATTATTAGTAGTTATTTTTGAGTTGTAACAAATTTACATCTTATTAGTTAGAATATCAGGAGAATTTTGATCTAGCATCTCCAGCATTCAAGAACTTATTTAGGGAAGGGGTAAGGATTACCCTTCAGAAACCTTAGGCAAATCCCAGCATGAACAAATTTTATTGTGATAAGAACAAGTAATTACTGGTTTCAATGGCAAAAGTGAAATTTTCATTTAACTTTTGAATTTTCAAAAATTGAAGCCTATTGTTTTCGTATCTCCTGACCTTTGTTTCGTGAAGACATTTTTTCAAGAGATGGTTGAAATTTTCGTAGGTTGCAATATCAATCTTTCGTAACTTACAAATAATTTGAGAAAATATGTGCTATTACCATTATTTTAATTTTAAAATATGACTCGCCTCTTTATTGATCAGTCTGGAGGAGGAAGAACGATTAGATACATTGTCATTGTGAAGGATTTATATTTCTGGCAATGTTATGTTCGCCAGCAAAGGAATGTCCACTAAATATGTTGGTACTTTTTTTCAGATCCTCGGGCGTTTCGATATACTTACTTAGCATCGCCATGGCTCTCTTTTATTATTCTATTCGCATACATGTATTTTATTAAAGTGTGTGGTCCCAGATTTATGAAAAATCGACCAGCATACAACATCAACTGGTTAATGCATCTGTACAACCTGAGCCAAATATATTGGAATACATATTTGTTCTCGTATATCTACGATATTGTAAGTATTTCTTGGCATAAACGTCAATATATGTTAGTTACTTTACATAAATGCATGCGAGTTTTCGATTTTAAAAATGATTGTAGGTAAACTAAGAGTAGTTGGGACAGCGGTCTTGCTTAATTTAGGCAAGGTTGCCATCTGTCCTCCTTTTTTGATATTATCGTCCCTCCTTTTTTAAAATTACGTGGATTGTCCTCTTTTTTGTCCTGACGAATTAAAATAATACTGGCGTATTATTTTAATGAATAAAAGTAATTTAATTCATTAAAGGGACTTCACATCTTGAAATCTACATTTTATTCAAATAAATGACCAATAAAAATAGATCATTAGGCTTATTGTGATATAAAACTTATTTATGCTCATTGTTTGGTGGAGAACGAAGGTGAGTGCGGGAGCGAAATCATCCAATCGGAAGCATTCATTTTTAATGACGTTTTAATGAAGTTTTAATGGCAAAGTCTAATACGATTTTTAAAAACTATTAATGGTTTGAAATTGTTGAGTGCATTGTCTATGCATCATGGAATATGAAAATATAAAATTTCCTCCGTTTTTGGTAAATGTCCTCTGCTGCGAAAAAAATGTTCTAGTAACTCTGATTTAGGTGTGTTTGTTTTAGTATAATGGTAGCCTAAAAGAATCATGAAATTTTAATCCAACGTCTATCAAATGAGACGGTGTGCATTGAACCGAATCTGTAACAACCGCCAAGGCTACCAGTAAACTGCACAAAGCAGGATACACTGGGAGCTTGGGGTAATACCATCGAGAGAACAATGCTGCAGAATGTAAGATTTGTTTGAATGAAACAATGGAATCCAATCTTGAATTTAATATCTCAGAGCTCCTTTATCTCATCTGCCAAATCCTTATATTTTCTAATCTTTACATTGCAGGTAGTATGGGTGTTATGAGTGAGATTGATGGCAAAGTCAGTAATATGCACCTCTTGTCTACTTTTGTCTAGGAACGTCATGTGAGGGCGGTTGGCTGGAATAGAAACATCTGTTCTCTGTCCCAGTATTTCCTTGTATTCTGGTTGTCAATAACGTACATATATGTAAAATAATGGATGTAAAATAATAAAATATGTATATGTATGTAAAATATAAATATATGTAAAATAAGGGACCTTCATTGTTTCCTATTAAGTACTTCAGTACTTACTACGAAGTATTTCACTCTACTTCAGTACTTCAGTACGAAGGATTTTCGCTACATCGTTATGTCTCTTAGTGTATTCTGTGCTTTCTAGAAGTTGATACGATCCAATTTTATGTTATATGGTTTCTGATGAGCTTTTATATTTCCCTATATTTATCATTTATATTTGCTACTTTTTGGACAACCTTTCGATAGTTTCTTGTTGGTAAAACTCTGTCTTGAATAGCCATCATGGTTTGGTTTGGTTTTTCTCGTGTTTCCGGGCGCGTCAACTGCTTTGGTCATTAGTCCCGTTAGTGTAGTGCATATTTTTCTCGGGAGATGGCGATGGTCTTCCCCCGCTGGATGGCGAGATCCGGCGCCGACCTACCGTCGGCTAGTGGGGTTTCCCGCTAACCAGGACTCTCCCGCCAGCGGGCACCGCCCCAGCCGGGACAAGCTCTAAGCTCCCGACCGGTCTCCCGGAATATGTGGTAGTGTAGTGCATGTTAGTGTAAGTGTGTGTGTAAGAGGAAGGAAAGATCGCGCGCGGTCCGTGGCCCGTTTGGTAGGGTACTGCTCTGGCATTCGCCTGGTGTTGATCGGAGAAACCACGGAAAACTACCGATCAGAGCAGCCGGTCGCTAGAATTCTCCTCCAGGCAACGACTGAATTCGACCTAGCTGAATAGCTAGTGTCAAAAATCCTGCCGCCGTAAGGACTCGAAACCTAAGACCACCCGGGTCAGAGGCGCTGCAGTGACATCAGTTGATGCACTGAGCTACCGCTCCCGGTAATGGCCATCATGAACCCCGTTGTCTCGCCAAGTAAGTTTCCTTTCCTAATCCGTAAGTGTGTTGACGTCTGGTCTACATCCTCGTTCTCCAGCTGGCCGGCGTACGTTCCGTGCAATGCTTTTGATTTCTAGTCTGTCTTCTGAGTGTCAATTAATTTACACTACCGAGCGGAATTCTTATTTGCAAGATGCAAGGGTGTTGCATGCACATCGGCTTTGCATATTACTCGAAACATTTTGAGAGATGCCTGTTTGCTAAGAAAGTATTATCTCATGTTATTAGTTTGTTTTTCTGCGGAGACGTGCGATGTAAATTATGCCCATTCCTCCCTTCGATACGGAGAGAGTAACTCGTTCTTATGGCAGCTTTCGGGTGTCTCATTCGGTATTCAGTGAGCTGTGTTCTGATTAGTCTTGAAATATGTTTCAGATATATTAATAAATATTAAATATTTAAAAATAACCATTTAAAACACTGGTCAACAAAATTTGAACTTTTTGTAAGTGAAACAACAGATGTTTCTGATTTATTTTTTCGTGCTTATTTTAAATATTTTTACAGAACTATTCCATCACCCAGGGTTCTTGAGTAATCACATCAAAAACATTTCTCGTGTCTATACACTGTAGTATTACGATTTCTCAGCTGAAATTGTATGTACTCGTTGTGTATACTTCGCGAATGTTCATTCCCGCCTGAGATATGGCATAATATTCTGGGGAAATACATCTTATAGCTCCCAGACTTTTAGATTACAAAAACGAATTGTACGAATAATAACCAAATCCCGCCCACGTGATTCATGTAAGCCTCTCTTCATTAATCAAGGAATTCTACCATTACCGTGTCTTTTTATTTACGAATCAGTGGTTTTGTAAAAATGACTTGCTCAAGGGCGGGAATATATTTTCAGAAAATGCCGAAGTCTATTACTATAACACTCGACGTAGAAATCATATTCACCAGGTGACAGTATCAACAGCTCATTACAAAAAATTCACATACAATACATGTACATTATTTTACAACACTTTGCCAGATGACATTAAACGATTAACTTCAATAGAAAAGTTTAAATCCCACGTGAAATCGTTTCTGCTGCATAACTGTTTCTATACAATTAGAGACTATACTGAGCATCACAAGAAAAGTAACATTAATTTTACCAATGATACATAATGCATTATTTACCATTTGGACTGCATAAATGAGTATAAACAACCTGTAACAACTATTGTACTACAGCTTCCGGGTCAAATGACCCCCATCTCGATCAGGTTTTTCGTCCAGTTTCCCTGATCCATTGAGCAAATGCTGAGATGGCCCCTTGTTTTGCTTCTGGACATAAATGTAACTTCATTTTCTGTGCACGTCTTCTAGAATTCAGTGGGAAACACAATTCTTCAAATTATCGTTTCCATGTTGTCGCGGCAAGAAGTAATAAGAGCCAAAATTTATTGTTTATTTATCCTTGAAAATAGATTTTATTACAAGGGAGTTTTTTTGTTGTTTTTTTCTCCCTTTCAAACTTCAAAATTTATTGCTTATTTATCCATGAAAATAGATTTTATTACAGGGAGTTTTTTGTTGTTTTTTTCTCCCTTTCAAATTCAAAATTTATTGCTTGTTTATCCTTGAAAATAGATTTTACTACATGGGAGTTTTTTTTGTTTTTTTTTCTCCCTTTCAAAATTCAAAATTTAAGTAGTATACGACTTAGTGTAGGGATCACAGAATTTTGAAAATGTGCACACAATTAACTTTTCCCCATAGCACGTCATACGCAGTTTTTAACTGTTTTTTTGACGTAAAATAAATAAAAAAATATAAATTACATTTACTCACCTAAAATGTATGTAAATTGGATTTTCGACCACTTGGCTTGAGGAACATCTCTTTTCGGTGGCCAACAATAGTCTTCCAACATATTTGGGCACCATTTACCCTGGTATCGCCTTTCCATTTCCGCGACGTCCTGGTGGAAATCCCGTGTTGGTCGCTCACATTCCCCTAGATTTTGAGGGAAGAAATCGAGATGGGAGTGCAGAAAGAGTATTTTCAATGACATATTACATTCCATTATCTTGTAGTTCTCAATCATCTTACTGACAAGTTCTCTGTAGTTATAAGACGAAGTTTCCTAGAAAGTTTGTTACAACTGTTTTGAAAGATGCCATGCAGCTGCTTCTTGCATATTTAACTCGCTTCCAAATTGCATATCTTTCATCAGTTCCCTTATTTGAGGACCAACAAATATTCCTTCCATAATGTAGTTTCACTGATACTTGGGAACTATTTTTCGGAAAAGAAATGTTTTTTATTTTATTAATAGGTAATTATTACAGCAAATTAGAAAACTTGATGCAATGTGGCTAGCCGAAGGCCTTTAAGCCATTACAATACCTACATTCTACCGCGTTCTAACCTTTCGAATTCTGGTATTCACCCCAAATGGTCTCTCCTTCGCATCAAAGCCGCGGAAAAGAGACCATAAGGTACGGCTGAGGAAAAAACCCTGAAGGGGGAAAACCTGCCGTCAGAAGCCGAGTACATGCTAATCTATCCGGTTTTTAAACTATTTATTTATTTGGCGCGGGCGTCAGGCATTCTCCTTCCAGTGTTTGGCCTCCTCCGCACCTGAAAACAAACAGCACCACAGAAAATCGTCCGCACCAACGCCTCTGCCGTAACATTTCCGATTCCCACTTCCCTTCGCCCCCTAATGTGTTTTATTTCAACCGTTTCCTTTTATTTTAATTTAATTTAATTTTTATTTATTTAACTTATTTTAATTAATTTAATTAATTTATTAATTTAATTATTTTAATTATTTTAATTGTTTACTAACTAACATAACTACTAACATAATTTTGTTGTTTTTTGATTTATTATTGATTTCTCTCAGTTACTCTGCCTTACTAACTAATGCTGTTTTCATCTAATTTAGTTTCTAATAGTCGAACCTTTCTAGAAATGGTTCCTTAATTCTTTCATGAAGTTAGATCTTTTGACCTAGAATGTTTTGCTCGAGGTTACGTTCTATGTTGGAAGTAATATTTCATTCCATCCATTTTCTCAATTTGGTCGCATCTGCAAGTTAAAAGGATGTGAATCCAGTCTTCCCTATCACCGCAAAGCACACAGATGCCATTACCATTAGAGTCCTTTAATCTACGTTGCATCCACCCCCCGACCCTGAACCAAGCGTATTCCCCTCTTGCGTCCTTTTGCAGTGTGTTTACGTAACGTTCGCAACCCCATAACGGACTCGCGTGAATTTGCGCAACGAGCGAACGTTTTTCGGCCGTTGCTGCCAGGATCTCTTGCCTTTTAATATCCGCAAGTCTATCCGAAATTAACTGTTCTATGTCACGTGTTCTCCCGCTATGCTCGTCTATCTCCCACTATCTCCGGAGAAACGTCTCCCGGAAGAAACGAAATGTACTACCATGACGATCCATAGCATCCTCGAAATTCTTAATCAAGCCTAGTATGATAGGCAGTGGAGGCAATACGATTTTTCAGAACGTACAAGTGGTTAGTGAAGAACGTTTTCATGACCTGGATTAACTGACTCTCTTTTCGACCAGTTCTTTTTAATATATTACTACTTTAGTATACTTTATCTAATATATTATTACTTTCAAATCCCCACATATCTGAGAAGAAAATTGTCATGCTTGATAGCGGATATGAAGAGGTTCACATTCACATAATTTTCCTTCAAACCAACAGCAAGGGCTAAAGGAACGGATGGATATATGTCTCCATTATGTAGTGACACTCCTTTCAAACTTGCTTCCAGGAGTCTAAGGACAAACGCCAATTCTCTGATTCCTGCTGAACGCCCAGTAACTGGAACAAATTTTCAACATAATTGCAGGAAACTAGGTCCTCCTCTTTAGAAAACTAATGCTCAAATTATTTTCGCATTGGCAGACAAAACTAACTTTGGCGTCACCCTGCCTGATTCCATCCTTTCAATCTTGAGGCGAGTAATTCTACCGTGGTTTTACTTAAACCAAGATCCCAAACCAAATCATTTAAATTCTCCTGTGTTACAAAGTGAGGGTAATTTATAACATCTTCCTCAAAATCTGGATCATTCTGTAATTCATCCTTAACGTCGGAAAATTCTGTCATTGTCATGTTATCTGGTGGAGGTGGTATGGGAAGCCTTGATCAATGAAGTACCGGTCAAATTGCTGGATCTAAAGACGGATATTTAACAATAGGTCGGGACTTCGAACTTATTCCAGATATTTGTCAAGCAAAAGAAGCAGTCTGTCAAATGATCCTTAGGTTCGCACCATATCATTAGGACTGTAAAAGGCATATGACTGGATCCTTTCAACCAGCCAGTTAACAGTGGAACAACAGATTCCAACAAAGTCGGCTCACCACACATATAACAGAAGTGGATTTTATCATTAACGAATTTTCGAGACACAATTCTTATACACTGTATACTTCTACACTACACCTTATAATACAGAGGAGGCTATTTCACACGTCTATCACAAGCCAGTTGACAACGGAAGAGAGCACAGAATTAGGTTCTTTCTTTCGAGAAACCTATATATCTGCAAACTTCACCTTAAATCATATTTGTGTAATGAAATGTCATTGACATTGTTGTAACTCGAGAATTCAAGGTAACAATCACCAAAATCCATTGTTGACACAATGAAATAAAATTTAAATGTAAAATACTCTTTCTAAACAGCATCTTATATACCACAAATGTTAATAATGGTAAAGTATAATCTACTGATTGTATTAAACAGTTAAGTGGACGACATCCTACGTAGCCACATTGCCAAATTTCGTAAGTACTAGCTTCAATAGATTTTGTGAGTAGCATACCTTCTCGTTTTTATATTGAATCTTACTTTTTATTTTATTGAATACACATCAATTTTGCACTTTTAACATATAAAGCTAGGTTCTTGTTGCTCTTATCTGGGTTTTCTTGTATTTATTTCAATTTTTATCACGTACATTAAAACGCATTCGTGACATGGCTACTGCTCGTTCTACTCTTTTTACTCTCTACACTCTCAAAGCCGACCTTCTGAAAGCCTTCACACACGTAAACAATAATTTAGATCAACATATCCGAAGGTTGGAAGAGGTCGTTCTCCACACAGACGGTTGGGTACAAGTCGACAACACAGCGAATAATACCAACCGTACACCCGTAACTGTACAACTGACTGTACAAAAGACACAGGCACCGCATTCAGTCACAACTCAAAACAAATTGAGTGTTTTAGATTATGAAACAGATTTTCCTCGCCTTCCTGATCCTCACCAACACAAACAGGCAAGGAAGCGCGTCAAAACCAAAACACGTAAAGCTGCGCATCGTAGCTCACTTGAAAACTAAGACATTCCTACCGAGCCAAAAAAACAGGTACTTATTTTAGCTGACAGTCATGGCCGCCATCTGTCCTCCATTCTCAGTAGGAAGTTACCCTCCAATTTCTCAGTCTCATCTATTTTTAAACCTAACGGGAGGTTTGCAGATGTGACTGCAGAGTTGGACACCCACACGAAGACACTGACCAATCAGGACACAGTCATTATCATAGGAGGGCAGAATGACATAACTTGGGCGGTAACTTTACACCTTAACAACATGTACACAAATTACAATGTGCCGCCCAAAATACTAACATTGTAGTCTAGACTCTGCATTTCTGGTACAACAGACCAACACTACGCAGCGAGATTAAGCACGCAAACCAACAATTAAAACTGCAACTGAGAGAAACAAATGTCACACTTTTTGAAATTAATTTCCTTTCAGCAAAACACTTCACCCGGCATGGTCTTCACATGAACCTTGCTGGAAAACATGTAGTCGGTAACAAGCTTGCACAATACATAATCAACTCCAGTCCTACGCAGTCTCCTGCCAAAAAACCATCCCTTTCACCTTCCTAACGTTCTCCACCCCCACCCTTATTTCGAACCCTGTTGCCTCTTCCTCTGAACTTACTCCCGTTTTTCCTATTCCCACTACCAATTCATATACACCTGATGCCCCATTTTCCTCACAACCTGTCACTGCCGGGAGAGAGAGAGAGAGAGAGAGAGAGAGAGAGAGAGAGAGAGAGAGAGAGAGAGAGAGAGAGAGAGAGAGAGAGAGAGAGAGAATCGCATAAAATTTATTGTAGAGAGAGAGAATCGCATAAAGGTCCTAGGTATGGGGGTTTTTGTATTCACCATAGAAATAATATTTATTCTATCTCCTTGGCGGAATTAAAAGTGTATTCCATTGAAAATGTTTTCAAAATTTCTGTTGTACATCTTGTTTTGTTTTGTTTTTTTACATTTGTTGCGTCAACTCACGACGCAACGCGTCTCCTAACCCCTCCTTGGGTGTAGAGCGCTATTGAAGTAATCCTCCGTTACTTTCTACGTATAATTTGGAGTAATCCTCCGTTACTGTAGATATTTACTATAGATGTTTCTGTCCGTCACGTCTCGTCGTAGTCTGTTGTCAAGAGGACCGCCAGGTAGCATCTCCGCGTACGCGTCTCCTGCGTCACTACCCAGCGGCCAGAATTGGGAAGGAATAAGGATAGGGGCAGGGTGTAGCACACATCAAACGGGTTGGACTAACCCTTGTGAAACAGCCAAACTCGTTTTGTAGCAACAAATTTCACATGAGATTCGACGGGAATCGAACCCGGATCTCCTTGATGAAAGGCGAGCGACTTTGCTCTGCGCCACGAGAAGGCCTGGAACGTTTGTTCTTAGAAAACCTGGAAACAACCCTTAACAAAGTCAGCAATCGCTCTTTTGAATCCATTGTTTTATGCGGAGATTTTAACATTGATTTTCTGGTCGAATCTTGCGAGAAAGAAAAGTTTCTCAATTTAATTATTTCCTTCAATTTAGACATTACAATTAATGTACCTACAAGGATCACACAAAGGTCGATGAAGGTAATTGATCAAATTATAATTAACAAAACTACCACCCGATATGAAGTTGAAACAAAAGATTTAGGATAAAGTGACCACGATGCACAAATTCTTACCATTATAAGAAATGCGATCACTGACAATAAATATTACTCGTGTGATTAGATTGTTTACAAAAAGTAAAATAAAATTATTCATTGATTACATGATGCAGGAATCATGGGAAGCGGTTTATAATACTGTTGATACAAACGACAAATATAATTTTTTTCAACTCAATTATTTATTTTAACACTGCTTTCCTTCAAAAAAAATTCACGAAATAGCAATTCTTGGATAACACAAGGGATTAGGACATCTTTTAAAAACAAGCGAATTCTTTCTTTCATTTCTAAACGTCATAACGTGTCTCAAGATTTCCTTATCTACTTTAAAAAATGCAAAACATTGTACGAAAAGTCATAAGCATGAAACATGATAGGATATTTTGAACTCAAATAACAAAACAAAAGCAATGTGGAATATAAAAAAAATACGACCAAATCAACTAGAAACCCTGTAGAGAATGTTGTTTGAAAATATAACGATATGAATGTGAACTATCCGGCAACAGTGGCTAGTCTTTTTAACCAATACTTTTCGAGAAGTGCTACCGATCTCACTCAGGGTCTTCAGCCACAAAATTCAAAAACAGACAGTTCACCCAAAATTGTAGACACGATGTTCGTTTCCGAAACTTCTTCATATGAAATTCTCAAAATAATCGGTAAACTAAAAAATAAATCTTCGTCCGGTTTAGATGAATTCCAGGATTCTTTGTTAAAGACCTGAGCGTATGCCTTCATACACCCGTTAACTCACATATTTAATTCATCGTTATGCAAAAAAACGTTGCCAGATATTTTTAAAACAACTAAAATTAAGCCGATCTAAAAAAAAGGCACCAAAAATTAAATTAAAAATTATCAGCCCATTTCTCTTCTATCAGTTTTTTCAAAAATATTAGAGAGAATTTTTTACGTACGAATGGAAACCTTTCTCACTAAGCACGACGCGCTTTCAGATTGCCAACATGGATTTATAAAATCAAAATCAACGGAAACAGCAATTTTTTCTTTTCTTAAAGATGTCGCCTCATCATTGGATCAAAACGAGACACCTATTGGATTATTTTTAGATATCTCAAAAGCTTTTGACGTCTTTGATCATGACATTTTACTTTCAAAATTACCTTCATATGGAATCCGTGGTATTGCCTCTAAATTGGTTATGTTCGTACCTCAAACAACGATCTCAGAGAGTGGAAATACCTTACTGGAATAATAGAACATTACGCACGCACCTTTCCGACTCTTTGCCCATTGCACGTGGAGTTCACAAGGATCGATTTTAGCCCCTATTCTGTTTCTACTTTACGTAAACGATATCCCTCGACGATTCGAAACGGAAGAACGGTTCTCTTTGCAGATGATAGGAACATCCTTTGCAATGAAGAAACAGTAAATAGTATAATATCAGAATTTTCAAAATGGTTTCAAAATAACAAATAAATAGTAAACGAAAAGAAAACGGTTTTAATGCAGTTTTCCATTTCAAATAAACAATTCTGTGCTCCATTGAAAATGAACAGTGTACCATTGACTGATGTTAAAGGAACAAAATGTTTAGGTCTCTCAATTCAGTCAAACCTTAAATGGAACGTCCATTTAAATGAATTGAACACAAAATTAAGTTCATTATGCTACGCGTTCAGAATTCTTGCAAATTCAGTCAGCCTTCATACTGCTCGTTGTGTATACTTCGCGAATGTTCATTCCCGCCTGAAATATGGCATATTATTCTGGGGAAATGCATCTTATAGCTCCCAGACTTTTAGATTACAAAAACGAATTGTACGAATAATAACCAAATTCCACCCACGTGATTCATGTAAGCCTCTCTTCATTAATCTAGAAATTCTACCATTACCGTGTCTTCTTATTTACGAATCAGTGGTTTTTGTAAAAAATGACTTGCTCAAGGGCGGGAATATTTTTTCAGAAAAAGCCGAAGTCTATTACTATAACACTCGACGTAGAAATCATATTCATCAGGTGAAAGTATCAACAGCTCATTACAAAAAATTCACATACAATACATGTACATTATTTTACAACACTTTGCCAGATGACATTAAACGATTAAATTCGATAGGAAAGTTTAAATCCCAAGTGAAATCGTTTCTGCTGCATAACTGTTTCTATAAAATTGAAGACTATTCTGAGCATCACAAGAAAAGTAACATTAATTTTAACAATGATACATAATGCATTATTTACTATTTGGACTGTATAAATGAGTATAAACAACCTGTAACAACTATTGTAATACAGCTTCCTGGTCAATGACCCCCATCTCAATCAGGTTTTTCGTCCAGTTTCCCTGATCCACTGAGCAAATGCTGAGATGGCCTCTTGTTTTGCTACTGGACATAAATGTAACTTCATTTTCTGTGCACGTCTTCTAGAATGCAGTGGGAAATACAATTATTCAAATTATCGTTTCCATGTTGTCGCGGCAGGAAGTAATAAGAGCCAAAATGTATTGCTTATTTACCGTTGAAAATAGATTTTATTACATGGGAGTTTTTTTTGTTTTTTTTTCTCCCTTTCAAAATTCAAAATTTATTGCTTATTTATCCTTGAAAATAGATTTTATTACATGGGAGTTTTTTTTTCCCTTTCATAATTCCAAATTTATTGCTTATATATCCTTGAAAATAGATTTTACTACATAAATAAATAAACACTACACGCCGGTACACCATGTTATTTTCGTAGAAAACTTCACTTGCATTCCCCTTTTAATGTCAAGTCAGAATAGCATTGGCATTCGTGCTATTAAACACAACACCCAAAATGTCCGACTAATATTGTTTACATCGCGGTAATAAGAAAACTCTCTTATATCGCCACTGTTTATCAATTTACGTGAGCGTTCCTTATACAGTTCGCGCGCCGTCAAATAAATAACATGTTTTTCAGTTATAAACTCGTAACAATAATTAAAAATTCTTGCAACCTCTAACACGGATTCGCGTTCACACTCCGAGCAAAACTTCATCTCCTCTCTGACTGACGGGCATTGTTGCCCTCCAGCTTATATGGTTTCGCGGCGAACATTTTCTCTCTCTCTCTCTCTCTCCTCTCCTCTCTCTCTCTCTCTCTCTCTCTCTCTCTCTCTCTCTCTCTTTCTCTTTCTCTTTCTCTTTCTCAAGCGTTCTCTTAATACTTACGGAAAACACTATTCGTAATTACTTTCTTCACCGCAACAATGGCGCCTTTTTCATTCCGCCGAAATGCACGATTACTAAAATTGTGGAAATTAATCGAATACTCGGTCCGATTTTGATGATTGTTGTTTCAAACGATTTCAAAAATTGTGCTCTATCAAATGTTTGTTTCACGTTTCCCTTTCTTCCGCGCATTCATTTAATTAAAAAAATGTTCGTGCGCGGCGCTGCCGTCATATGTCTCTTCGAATATAATTTATATCATTCTATTGGCATTTTTTTCCTTTTTCCATTTAAAGGAAATGATAATTGACTAGGATGATCGTAAATCATCTATAATTTTAAAAAATAAGGTATTCTGCTATGGCTTTGTTTAGAGCTTCTACTGAACAGACTGTAGTATTTTTTCTTTTAAATGAAAGAAAGTGACCCTTAGATGTGTTATCAGATATTGTTTGTGATGATTCACCAACATTTACGGTGTAAATTAATTAATTAAATCATTCTTTAATAGTACGCCTATCAATAGTCAATTGTTTTCTTCCAAAGGGTGGCCGTTTCAAAATCGATTATATGAAACTAGATGTGAGTCCACGCTGCTTCATGGTGGCGCTGCTTGATGTTTTGTTTTGATTGTTGAGATTTGTTTAAAATTCGTCAAGATTTTGTTTCAGTGTAATAATTGCATTGTGGCGTCGACAGTTTGCATGTGTTTGCCTTTGTGATGTATTTTGTGAAGAACATTCGGAAAGTGGGTTTTGCTCGGTTGTACTAAAGTAGTGAAGTTGGTCACAGGTTATGTCGAATTCCAAATCGTTGCCCACGCGCCCCAAAAGACGCAAACGTACATTAACTGGACGCAGGGAAAGAGAAAGTCAGCGTAGGTATCGTGATAGTAGGTCATTTCGTTTTCTATTGGGCTTGTCTGTGAAATGTCAGTTTTGTTCAGCTTTGTACTTCCCATGCGAGGGAAATTCTGCAAACGTGTTTACTCTATGTTTCTTAAATGAAAAAATAAGATACCTTCGAGCAATATGCCAGAAGTAATTAAATTTGCTTATAGATGATGACACATCAAAAAACTTTAGAAATAATATACGTCAGTATAATAGTGCTCTTTCTTTTGTGTCATTTGGTGTATTATTGGAATATGTTGGCCATATTGCATTGCCACCTGGTCATGGGCCATACGTGTTCAAAATTTTGGGAACTCCACATCACAGAATATCTTCGTTATACCCTGAAGATCCAAACAATGCAACATATTGTGAACATTATCTGGGCACAGTATTTTACATTTATCTCAGATCTACCGTCAAATTTTGACGGGTTCTCACTAGTTATAATAATAATAATAATAATAATAATAATAATAATAATAATAATAATAATAATAATAATAAAGGAGTACATTATAAGCCGAGGTTGCAATAATCATACTATCACTAATATTATTTATTATAACAATTATTTCAACTCTGTCACGATATGCAATAATTATATGTTGGTGATGCTAAAATTTAATACAAGCTACATGAATATTGGCTACATCGGATTTTTTTAAATTCATTGATCGCGTTCCCTAAACTTCACTGCAGTGCACTACACTAGCCCGTTTTGCTTTGAATTACACTGACCAGCACTTCACCGCATTTCACAGAACTTACTCATTTAATATCTATTACTCTCATCTTGTTTTAACTTATTTCTAAAACTTCGGACACTTAGAGGAAAAGCTTTGAAAATTGCTCCGGGTAAACTGTTCCAATCTCTAATAGTTCTGTTACAAAAGGAAAATTTCCCAAGATTTGAATTTTGTTTCCTTGTTCAAATTTTGTGGGTGTGATCGCCTTGGCCGACATAATTTGGTCTAGCCTAGATCTAACATAATTTTTGCTAGCCTAACCTGAATTTCCTTCCAAGATGGTTGACTTACGTAAGATTTATAAAGAGCGCAAATCCTTGCCCTCGTTCTTCTCGTTTCTAGAGGTTCCCATGACTTTTTTATTGCGTTAGTTCTGTAGGTAAACTTATTCGCTTTCCTCTGTATTCTATCTAGATTTTTCCGGTGCGACTTTCTATATGGATCCCAACATACATTATTAAGGACCATCAATATGCAAACATCAGGATAACAGCATCATGTAGGCGGTCCAATATTCAACCACCGCGAAAATTCTCTTAGGCGGTCCGCAGCGAGGCCTGCTTGTCCGAGCCAATAATTAGGATCAACGAATAAACTTTTAAAATTACTGGATGCCAATAGTGAGTCTGTTGATGTGCACATCTGTGTTGTATAACACCAGGGTTATATTTTTGCGGGTGTTGAAATTTGGTTTTAAATTTTCGGCCTTAATATCTGCCTTGGTTTACGGTATCGATTACGGATTACTTTATCAATGCATTTGTGACAACATGCACGAGATCGACTTCAAAAACACATTTTTGACATCATGGATCCCCAAAATGTATATTTGTGTCATAATTTCTACCTCGATATTTTGCCTATTTTATGCCACTTTCGTATTCCACTCAGTAGATACTACATAAATAAGGAAAAGTAGAGATTGCTGAGTTTGATGCAAATGATAATAATGCTATGTAATGTGTGATGTTCCTATTTTTTGTTTTATAAAGTACAAGAACTCAGTTGGTTATATGTAATTAATGAGCATATTTAGTTAACTAAACGAAAAAATAATTTATATTTCCCTTTTCAGTACAAAGCCGCTCAAGAAGACGAAACCTTTTCGTTTTGGTGTATGCCTGTGACATACTCGGACGATAACCCTGTGTCAAAAATAGTAAGTATTCGAAGAAATGAAATAGAACATTTACGTATATCAAAATAATTATGCTCCGTAATATAATTTTGAGTTTGATTTGATTTAGTCAAGAAACAGTAAAAACTGTGTATGACGTATGGGACAGAAGATTATCGGGGCACGTTTTCGTGAGTACGAGAATCCCATCCCAGCATTTTAACGATAAATAGTTGAAAGATTAATCAAAGTTAAAAATTTAATAATGATGACGATGACGATGATGATAATAATAATAATAATAATAATATAATAATAATAATAATAATAATAATAATAATAATAATAATAATAATAATAATAATAATAATAATAGGGTTCGAGTCCCGCCTCCGGCATGGGTCTGTTTGTGTGTGCCGTCCATTCATCCTTCATTATCATCATCATTCAATCTTCCATCCCCCCAGGACTAACAACCCTGAGGTATAAAAATCGGCTTCAGCCTAATGCTGATCCCCTTGATTTGTTACATGCAAGACTTGTGACGTGATAAAATGATTGTGGGAGTGCATGTCCTGTGTGGTCCAAGATGGCCTTTGCGAAAAAAGTAATAATAATAATAATAAAAAATAAAAAAAGAAGCGTGAGATTAGGAACATTTCGAAAACTAAACATTTTCATTCCCTAGTAATAGAGAAACTATTTGCGACGGTAAACGAACTGCAGATTTGATTTTTCTGCATTGCTAACAATATAGTAAGTAACTCACCCTCAGCTCTACTCCTACTACTACAAGCAAAAGGAGAGCTGAATAACACGTGCGCATAGTGAAGCTACATTTATGTCCAAAAGCAAAACAAGGGGCCATCTCAATATTTGCACAATGGATCAGGGAAATTGTACAAAAATCTGGTCGAGATGGGGGTATTAACCCGAAAGCTTAAATACATTACTTGTTACGGGCATATTTGGTATTTTTAAAAAAATATACAATGCAAATGTAAACTAATCCATTATATATCTTTGTTTTGTTAACCCGTCAAAGCACAAACGTAAAATAAACAAGTTTTAATATTTTATTGCTCAAAATATGTCAATTAACACTTATGGATCCATTGACACAAGAGTGATATGATAAGAAAATAACAAAATACAGTGGTATCGCCTTGCATGACATTGGGCACTACGAATACAGGTTACCAGAAAAATCAGTCCTGTTTAGAAAATAAGTACCGAAAAGTAAATCGTACGTTTGTGTGAGATAATCAAACCATTAATACACTTCAAAACACACATTGCATTGTTGCCGCACAATTCTTGTGAGCAGATGACCCTTGCACACTGCCTCTGGGAACAGCATTTTAATGTGCACCTGCTGCAGCTACTAATCACTAGAGACTGGAAAAATATGTAATATGAGACATCAAAATATGTACATAAATATGTAATGAAAACAATAAGAATATGTAAAAAAATATGTAATATTAGGAAAATATTTAAATACAGTAATGTAAAACACTCTTATAATAGAAATTACATTTATAAAAAAAATCCTAAATAAATTTTAAAAAGAATACAAACGTTTTAAAAATCATTCAGTCAATCAATCAGCAGTAAAAGCTTCATCGATTGATTTATGCAGGACCGTAGTTAGACAGTGAAGTTAGGCGCAAGAGAAGCCATCGTACAAACTGGCAATATCTACAGCCAGAAACAATCACTGCAGCGTGCAGCATTACACACGCAGTAGTATACGTCCGCAATCGCGGATGTTTTTAGGAAATTAAGTTTGAAGGTTCCGAAACTCGTTGTCAGTGACACTTTTCACACCTAACGGGGAAAATGATCTCAGTCACTGACGCGCACTTTCCCGCTACAGAGAACTGAAGTGGGTGTGCCAGACAGTGACTTCTACCTTCTTCTTAATATATATCATGTAGACAGCACACAGTAATAATGTATGTGAAAATGCTAATTTTTTTTTTTAAAATAGCAAAACATGTAAAATGTATAATGTAGTACTAAACATGTAAATATATGTAACGAAAAAAATGAGATATTGTGCTTAGACGGCGACGAATCACCAATATTATAATTTTGAAAACGGAAAGAATAACGACAAAAAATATGTAAGTACATAAAATCCGGTCTCTACTAATCACACACAGCGGGAATTCTTGATGAACCTGACCCACTTGCTGAATTTGTATGAGGATGCTTTCCATACTTACAACAATGCACAACAACATGCACAATATTTATTCGAAATTCAAATAAGTCAAGTTATTTGAAATTCAAATAAGTCAAGTTATTTTCTGTACCAAATTTTCTCGATAGGAGACAGGCATTTTGAAATGCCGTGTCTAGTCCAAAGACAAAAATTATTTGAATGATGTTTGAATTTTTGAATTGATTGATTGATTCTTGAATTGATTATTTGAATGATTATTGAGGTTTTTCTAGAAATTTGTTTCTTCACGTACTGTTAGACACTAGCTCATTGTGCACATCTGAGTTGGTTTCCCCAAACATACTAATATTTTATGGAGACATATTCCCTGTCGGTAGTAGTATTGCAATGAATATACCTTCACCTCATGCATGTCAATGTCATGATACCTGTGCATAGCGTATAGTTTGCTCATCTCACATGTCTCATGTACAATGAGTACATGTATGTACATATGTACATGTAATATGTAATGTACATGTAATGTACATATACCTTAAGTTCAAAGCATTGATTCTGTGTAAGATCTTTATTATATTTTTCAATATTTTTATCTTTGTCACCACATCCCGAACGAGAAATAAAAAGACATTCATCTTCGGACCATTTCTGATTATAACTTTTATTTGAATATTTCGGCTTTTTAGTTTTTACGGAAGAGCGAGACTTTTTTCTTTAGTTGAGAGAACTAGTTGATTTGGTTCATCAGGTGCTAAGGTCAGATTTACTTCTACTCTCCTCAAAATCATATCTGAACCATTATTCACTTCAGTAGTAGTCTCATCGCCTCTTTTGTCGTCCGGGAGAAGTGCATCGTCAGACAGGAAAATTGTGATGTCATCTATCAACTCATACGTTTTTTCTTCCAAATGCTAATTCTTCGTGAAAGTCAAGTTGTAAATTAAAAGGAATTAATTTGATACAATAATCTTTGAGTAAGTGCGAACTCATGATCGTTACTTCAGAAGCATTCAGAAGCAATGTATGCGAACGGAAGCGCACGTGTTCAATGTCACCTGTAGGTAACACCTGGTATTACTGACGTAACACTGCACTCAAATACAGCAAATTCATGAAATTGATACAATGAATTGTTTAATTGACATTTCACAAAGTGATAAAAGTTTTCAAAAAATGAAATATATTATCTTTCTTGATGCTTTTTCTCGCAAAAGAAATTATCTCGCATAAGATCACTTTTCCGCTAGAACTGCTTCCTCGATATCATTTTAGCTCTACAGGAGCAAGGCAATATACCATGTGCCCACCTAAGATGTTCCCTTCAATTTTCTTCTGAACTGTTGCAGATACTGAGATGCGGTTTTCATTTAAACTACTATATGCAAGGGGCACATATGGCCATGCATAGTATTCTTCTATTGCATTTTTTATTGCAGAGACATTGACCCAACTTCGATTTTTTTAAATGGAACCCTAATTGAGTGTTTTAGCTTATCATAACAAAAGTGAAGACACGAGTTCATAAATATGCATATCGCTATATGTTACGTAACAAAATTTTCGAGAAATTAAGAGTTTTAAAGACGCACGCTGATTGCTAGTTTCCGTAATCTGAACGAGAAATTCTTTGTTGTAAAATGCTATTTTGAGCCGGTTAGTCAAAGATCTAGATGATATGTACAAACAAGTTAAATTTATTATTAAACAAATCGATTTATTAATCACTGAACAACAGTGTTAGAAATACAGTGCTGATTTGTCTGTTTACTATTGTACGAGGGGCAAATTTTCAATATTTAATGAGATAAATTGGTCTGGATAAATAAACGTTTACTTTTACAAAACAGAACTTTTCCTACTTTTCAATATAATCCCTAACAACATTTATGCACTTGTCTCAACGGGTTATCAGCTTTTCTTACACCGGCTGCAAAGGTCTGTTTATTTTGGTGTTTCAAGCAATTTCTCACACATTTTTTGAAATCTTTGTTATCCTAGAACTTCTTCCCACGTAATACCTCCTTCAGTGGACCAAACAAAAGGAAATCGGATGGTGCTAAATCGGGGCTGTATGGGAGATGAGGCAATAGCTCCCAACCCAGTTTGTTCAGCAGGACGTGAGTTGTCTTGCTGGAGAATCAGATCCACTAAGTTTCTCTCTTATGGCTAGCTTAACCTTATTCAAAAGCATATCTGTACTTTTGAATAAGGTTGTTCATCGAGATAACCACACAAAAACGCACGTAGAGCGACCCCAGACACCGTCAACATGACTTTTCCTGCTAATGTGACCAGAACGGTGTTCGTCAGTCACTTGAGTCTCAACTACAGTTCTACTCACTTGTCAAAATTCCCGCGGTTCATACAACTTTTACCATACACTTTAGTCATTCTAGAGAATATATTAGCCGTTTCGGTTGATCCCGGGTTTAGGGTGGCACGGTTCCTTTGGTTCCTTTTATGATTCATTATTTCTCGCGATTTCTATGTTTATAGTTGCGCGGTTCACTATAACAACTGAATGATTTATATTCAATGTTAAATGAGAAGAAGTTACGTGATAATTTGTTGGCGTGGAATTGTGTGTATTTTCGCATTTCAAGTCTTCTTCAAATAGGTTTGTGTGTCTACTCACATGGAAGGTATGAAGTTTCTTAAAAGTGAGTGTTCCCTTTAATATAAATTCTCTTAAAAGTGAGGGAGGTATATAAGACAACGTGAGCGCCGGAGCGACAGCGGAGGCGCGAACCAGGTCTCGAGAGCGAGGGCCGGAAGGCCCTCGCGAACGTAGCACGTTGGATCCGTCGGGTAGCGACGTGCGGTAGCACGTCGCGGACCACTTGGTGAAAAAAATGCGTTGGTTAAAGAATTGTGTAGGTTATAAAATTAAATTTGTAGCGTGAAAAATACGAATAATCAGTTCACTTAATGAGAGTACGTTGCTACGGAAATTTATACGTACGGGGGGTTTTGGAGCCGGGGGGGGAGCTATTCTCCCAATCTACCTTTTTTTAAATAATTATATTTATTGCTGTAACATCATGAACTTAACTACATGCGACTACTACGTATAAACAAGGATTCAGTTCATGGAGTCGATTCTCTTCTAATGAACCGAATCAGTGAATCAAAGGAACCGTGCCACCCTAAACTCGGGATTTACTCACTTGTCAAAATTCCCGCGGTTCAAACAACACTTTAGTCATTCTAGATAATATATTAGCCGTTTCTTTCACATTCGGCAAGTAAAAAACGAATTACACAATGCTGTTCAACCAACGTGGAGTCGTCAGGTCGACTCGCCATCATTCAACCTTATTTTGAGGTTATGAACACAATAATGCTGATCATTTTGATGGTCAGGGCTGATTCTAGTATTGCCAAGTCCTAAAATTACCAAACTTGTCCTACCAACTGTTTTTTTCTCCATACCAATAATTTGTCTCTTTAATTATTGAATGACCTACGTATTTTGATTTCTATTACCTCTCACAAATTTTTTGAGGAAATCGGAATAAGTTGTCTCTTCACAATTACAAACAGTAAGAGCAAGCAGATGAGAATATTTTGACGTGTACTTAAGCGAAATTCAAAACATTGCAGGAGTCAGATTGCAAAGTTTCATTAATGTTAGATGGAATTTATATCCAATCTTATTAGACAAGAGTGGAAATATACTTGACACAGCATACCATAGTCCAAATGCTGCTACTAAACCTTACATTTTGTTTATATCCTATGAATTCCCCTTGTATATTATTTCAGTAGTACAAATGAGTTTTTCGACTCTCACACGCAACCGTTTTTATAAATGAGGTCTCTAAAGAAAGAACTTCACGGAGACGTGACGAATTGCACTTTGACTTGAAAATATGTCGGATTTGTTGGAAAAAATTTAAATTTAATGTCAAACACAATTACAACCTTCAGGCAGAATTGTTAAAATATATTTAGTTAAATAACACTTAACACGTTCTATGGACTTAAAATGCAGATTTTTAAGGCCAGTGTCTCAAAAATATTTCTTCGCACCGTAATGTGTAGGACGGGAGCTCTTGGACATTCTATTACATTTTGCTGATCCTGCACTTCTCGATACTCACTCACGTGTACAGAGACACTCACGTGTTCAGAGACGTGCAGAATCTGCAACTGGATGTGAAATTAAACTAAATATTTGATATCATAAGCGATTAAATTTCACGAGTGTACTTCTCGGTTCGGTAATGGAAGTTAAATAATTCTTCAAAGAATATGGTTCTCCTTGCCCAATCCTGTATTTTGGACAACTTAACGTAGCTTTCTTAAGAGTAAAAAGCATTTAAACATTTTTGTAATTATCTAGGAAAGCGAAGAGCTAACTGTCAAGGAAGACTTTATATTTCAAATGTTTTTAAGAAAGTGTTGTGAAAATATCTAATACCGACAAAAGCTTTATTAAAAACTTGTTTCAAACATCAATTGCATTTTTTTATTTTACCTTTACACAATTTTTAAACAATCACGTATTGTTAACAAATGTTCCTCTTAATTCGGAAATGGAAGAATTGGGAACGGGATGGAGTTTGACATGCGAGAATCCTCGCACGGGTACACAAGTGTGTGTGTGTGTATGTATATATATATATATATATATATATATATATTGTTATGTTCAGAATAATGCACGCTTTATATAAACACAAATTTATTGACAATGCAGCCAGTACACAGTACAGTAGGCAACTTCCAAAATCACAAGTATGTACCAAAAAACAATTGCCAAAATCACAAAACCAAAAGTCCAGGAAATGTACCAAAAAACGAGCTAAGTTCCACCGATAAGTAACACAGAATTAATCAATAACTTTGCCGGGCCAACGATCACTTTCACAACGTACTAATCTCCTAGTAACTACACTCGACTGCCAAACACTATTGCACTGTCTGTTTGGCTGGCGGCGCCCGCTCTTAAAACGGGCGGCGCTGGAGACTCGCTGCTCCGCTGCTGGCTCTCCGGCCAGCTCGTCTCCCGGGATTGGGCGGCGTTTTCTTGCTCCGCCGCCTCCGTTGACTCCCTTGACCGCCGCTGAGCGCTGCTTCCTAGGCGCGCGCGCTCTTCAATGGTGTTACATAGCCGCGACATATATATATATATATATATATATATATATATATATATATATAACACACACACACACACACACACACACACACACACACACATACACACACACACACAATAATTCAGTTGGAAGAAAAGGAGGAAAAATAATTTTGAAGAAATGGAAAGGAGTTGAAAAAATACTGGGGAACTGTGAATATTAAAAATAAGAGTAATTCATGATTCAAGAATTCGGTTGTTTTTGGTGCATTGTCTTTATTTCTTGCGTTGATAATGTTTTGACTATAATACATTTATTTGACTTTATATTTTAGGTACTCGTCGCTCTCTTGCAATACGGGTACAATAAAGTTTTTGACCTTTGTGAAACAGTGTTCTTCATACTACGCAAGAAAAATAATCAGATTTCCTTTGTTCATCTGTACCATCACTTCTCAATGGTTCTGACAGCCTGGCTGGTTTGCAGATATGGAGCAGGTAGGTGATTAAACTTTGGCTTTCAATCAAACTATTACGTTTTTATACCCTAAAAAGACTACGTCGAACCATATCTTTGCCCTTTGTTCTGCTTCCGCGTAGCGGTCGCAAAGAGCAGAGAAACTCGTAGATACGGCGGTGGAGTCTGGCTTGACACTGACATAGTGTGGATAGATTGGTTAGTAATTGCGGGCGCGTCAAGCGCCAAGGTCCCATAAGTGTAGTTTATCGGAGGAAGTGGCAGCGATCTCTCCCACTGGATGGTGAGATCCGGCGCCGACTTACCGTCTGCCAACTGGGTTTTCCTGACCAGGTATCTCCCACCAGCTGGCACCGCCCCAAACGAGATAAGCTCTAAGCTCCTGACCAGCCTCCTGGTATATGTGTTAAATGTAGTGCATGTAAGTGTGTGTGAGAGAGAAAGGGGCAGGAAGGTCAAGGAAGAGGAATGAAAGATCGCGTGCGGTTCGTGGCCCGTTTGTTAGGCTAGTCGCCAAATGAGACCCAGGTATGTGACGTGACGTGAAGTGACGACGTGTCGTGATGCAGGGTGACTCATGGTGAGTTTCTGCGAATCACAATGCTTATACGACTCGAGCACGATAGAACGCATGGTGATGTGTCGCCGTTTCTGCTAATAGTGGCACTGGGGAGCGTAGTGTCTTGCACACAGTTTTCTGCGAAGGTTCACCGTGACTTTTCTAAGATGGAAGAAAAAACTGGTTGAAGTCGTTCGTGTTCCTTACTTTCTTTATAACATAAAGACAGAATGTACTATAATGAAGTGATTTACGAAGCGTGGAAACTACGAACCCATATAATACAGGACCGTATTGTGACATTGTAGACTACTGCTGTACGAGGAAGCTAAATCAACGTACGTTCCTTGACAAATCGTCAAAGCTACCGGAGCTTAATTTCTACTCCAAAAGTGCCGGTGAAACGTAACGAGGCTGAATACTTGATATTCATGAAAATGAAGATCATAAGATATTTGACGAAAGTTGGTGAAAGTGGCGTAAACACTGGAACACATCACAGACTGTTGTGCCAATCTCACAAAGACACAGTGAGTCAATGTCTTTCAATGTTAGTGTCACAACCTCCCAAATCGGGGTCTGAGAATAGGTTGTACTGAAATTTCCTGCAATGCAACCGCGTCAGATCTCCGCATGTTCATTTTTTTCGTGCTCCCTATCAATTCGGTCTCTGTCGCTCGATCTCCAAGTAGGCTATAAGCAAAGAAAGCTTCGACTTCGCTCTTATTCCACTTAAGGACAAATTTCCAGAATATCACGAGCGTGGTAACGTGGTGGTTTCAATCGAAAAACTTAGCAACGTGGTACCGCGGATGTCACCAAAAAAGAGGCGCGACTAATCAAAACTCAGCTATTGAGTTTCGGACGTTCCGCAAATATCTCGTCCATACCGTGCTACACATAGACAACCATATAGGTGCTCTGCGGTGCTGCCTCCTCTATCCAGCTTGCACATACACACGCGGCAGTGATTGAAGTGTGATGCGGGAGTCAAGGACTTGGCAATCTTCAAGAGTACATGTCGCATTTTTGTACACGTATTTCGATTTTACCGACCGCCATTATCAACCGTGTTGAATCATGCATTTGACTGAATACGATGCCGTGAATTTGTGTTAAAGGTTGCGGATAAATCTGGAAATGCGGAAAAATTACGGTTTTTTAAAAAGATTCCCGTTTTTCCCGGTTCTTCCAGGTTCTTTCAAATTTCCGTTATTTTCCCGCTTTCAAGGATTCCAGGTTCACTGGCCACCCTGATTAACCCGCGAACGCGAGAATATTGTATCCATATCATTATTTTTATAAGTCAGTTAGACATTTTCAAACCGCCATTTTTAATTTTGAAATTTCATTATGATATTCGGAATCGGTGATCTCCAGAACCCTATATGTATATAAAATATCCGGGAATAGTGAGGTATCTACCACAATAGTAGGCTATATTTTATCATGGATTACCACAAAATCTCTGCTGCCACCACAGAATCAATATGTATATTTTTTATGCATTTGTGTTTTTAAATGAGTAGATCTGCCATTTTGAATTTGGAAATTTATTTATGATCTTCAAATTCAGCGACCTCAAAAAACTCTTTGATACCCATTTAAATCCACTTGCATTTGGCATTATGACCAGGTTTTAGGCCCGATTGAACCAGTGTGTGCCGTAAGTTCGGTGAGTCACGGTGCGTCACGTCACGGATCTGCGTCTCATTTTGCGGCTAGCCTTAGGATATTGCTCCGACATTCGCCTGGCATTGATCAGAGAAATCACGAAAAACTACCGAACAGAGCAGCTGACCTGACAGAAACCGAATTCGACTTAGTTCTCTGTCGAAAATTATGCCACCATCGGATTGATTGATTGATTGGTTAATTTTTTCGTGTTTCCAGGCGCGTCAACGGCTTTGGTCATTAGACCCGCAAGTGTAGTGCATGTTTTTTCTCGGGTAATGGCGGTGATCTTCCTCCATTGGATGGCGAGATTCGGCGCCTACCTACCGTCGGCTAGTGGGGTTTCTCCTCAACGGGGACTCTGCCACAAGCGGAGCAACCGCCAGTTGGGACAAGCTCTAAGCTCCCGGAATATGTAGTAGTGTAGTGCATGTTAGTGTAAGTGTGTGAGTGTAAGAAGAAAGGATATGACAAGGAAGAGGAAGGACAGATCGCGCGCGGTCCGTGGCCCGTGGTTTTGTAGGGTACTACTCCGGGATTCGCCTGGCGTTGATCAGAGAAATCACGGAAAATACCGATCAGAGCAGCCGGCCGCTAGAATTCTCCTCCATAAAAGGACTGAATTCGACCTAGCTGAAAAACTAGTGTCGAAAGATCCTGCCGCCGTCAGGACTCGACCCTAGAACCTCCCGTTAAATCAGTTGATACCCGGAGCCCCTTCTACATGATTGGGATTGCTGGGTATAGAATTGACTGACCTAATGATATCTCTATATTATGGTTCAATATGTGTTCAAGATGACCCGTAGAATGTTTGAGGAGATCTTGCTTGCTCCTAAAACTTAATTAGGCAAAGTCGAAGGCAAAATAAAAGAATTTGGGGTGTTACTTGGAGAGAGAGTACCTTCTAGCAGGACGCAGGCTTCCTAAATAGGTTTGCTTGATTGCTATTTACATATACAACCTTTTTTCTGGTAGTCACGCAGTATACATCTTAGTTCCGAAATTACTAATTTACGACTTATATTAGAATATCATTCATTTAAGTGTTTAATAATGAAAATTATGTACACCCTCTCCTTACCTCCATGTCTGTGTTTCAGGCTCAAAGCAACACGTCAGAAATTGTGATTAATATGTTCCTAACTGAATTGTTCTATTGCAGGTGGAAATGCCATTTCAGGTGGATTGATCAACGCGTTCGTTCATATTCTAATGTACCTGTACTATGAGTTGTCGTTATTGGGACTGAACAAGTGGCTTTGGTGGAAGAAGTATTTGACGCAGATTCAAATTGTAAGAACTCTTGTGCATTGCAAATTATTATAAATAGTTTCCCTTGAACATATTGTCACCGGCAGTGCTCGATCGGTTGTGCTTTTCAAGTTCTATAAATTGAGAACGCGTGGAGGAGGAAGGATGTTGCAAAAATAATTCAGAATTTAACGATAGGTTTATTTCTGGTCCAAAACCAGGGAAGTTACATGACAAAAGAAAGAAACTGGGTGAAAAAATTACTATCACCCTACCCGTTGAGCTCAACTTGTTAAATTCTTAAAATTAAACATAATTTGGGCCATGCGCGGCCTCGCTGACATTAACGCAAATAAAAAAAAATTTAAAAAATGTTACAAGTCTGCTTGAAGAGCAATCTCTTGGTTATATACCCAATCGCGTGGGTCTAGGGCATACACAATTTAGTGATTGCGAGTTGATCTCTCGCAGGCTGCTGGAAGGGTCGGCAGGCAGGTCAATGGCCCCTCTCTAGGGCGTCTGTAGACAGCTGATGGGGGCGACGTTTCCTGGGCAGGCTTGCAGGTCAATGGCCCCTCTCTAGGGCGTCTGGAGACGGCTGATGGGGGCGAAGTTTCCTGGGCAGGTCAACGGTAGCCCCGCCGTCTTGAGTCGACCGTCTCCTCCGCTCATTCACGAGATACTTCGCGTGACATATTGGCCCGGCCCAGACAGAAGCAGAGGGCCGCAAACACATGTGGGTGACTGGCCCCGATACACAAATGTGTAACGCTTCGCGATTGCGTCGGATTAATGTTCGTGAACGCTCACAGTTGTTCACCGCGGTTGGATAAGATCTGCTACTGTCCCTTAAGCAATCTTACGCACAGCAATCGCCTCGGCGGTCAGCCCCATTCCCAGAACACCGGTCCACTTCGCGACCCGTGGTGCTCTTTTCTACCACAATACGTCCTAACACTTTGACGTCTTTTTCCAATCTTTTCTTCGCGTCTTCGCGCAGCGCCGCAGAGCTCGCCTCCCTCCCGAGTTACCCTTCTTAAGAAAAACGCTCCTCCCCATGTTCCTATAATTCTAATTGGTCAAAGTATACTACGTTCTAAATTTCTCTCGCCCAATCACCATGCGAGGATCTCTCGACATTTCCACTAGATTAAAATGTTCTGTCTCTCTCGCTCTCACGCTGGGTGCGTGCACGTGTGAGGAATCTGTCAGAGTTTGTAATTTTGAAGTTATTTCTAATGATAAACATCGGCTAAGAGGCACCCTCTCTCTGGGACGAGCGCAGGTCAGGGGGTTTGTTTATCGCCACCCCGGCGCCGGGGTGGCGAGGATCGCGCCGAGGGCCAGGCAGGCAGCCGCCTGTCGTAAATTTTCCGCGGGTCGCCGAGAAGGGAAGTCCCCCGGACGAGTGGCGTCTTACAAAGGCTGCATTCAGTGACCGTTGTTTCTCAAAATGTCATAATCACATTTCAATAATTCCGTCGATTCGAAAGTGCCGCCACATCAGCCTTCCCCTCCGAGTAGAGAGAAAAAGTGCGTCTTTTAATTACTTGTATAAGGCAAGATTTTTCTCTCGTCATGCAAAAATTAGTGGTGGCACAAAGATAATCAGTTTAAAAGAAATTGTGAACACTAATTAAATTAAAACTCTCTAGCTAATCTGGTCTAGTACCTGCTTTACGCAAAACCCATGGTATTACACTACGGAGGCTATGAGCTAAATATTAATTAAACTAATCTACTACTAAAACAATACATTGTTCGCAAACTATCCCGGAAGAGCCTAGGATACTGGCGAATTATGGTCAGAGATAAGTAAATATGCCGCTGATTCATTCACTCTATAAATGGTCTCAAATTGAAAAAATTAAACTTTCCTGCTGGGAGGTTGTTTTCGTCTTTAAGGCGGCATACATTCGGGTGTGGGATGGCTTCAACGATAAATGGTCCAGTAAACAACGGGAAGAACTTGTGAAAGAGTCCAGCGGGCTGGTCGCTCATGCGAGGGGTTCGAACTAACACCTTATCACCTATTTGAAACTGATACGGTTTTTTAACTAATGCCTCTCTTTTCTTGGCATTCTTTGTGAGGTTCTCTAAAACGATCCTACATCGATTTTCGTAGTTTGGTATGGGTAGTTCTGATAACCTTGCTAACAAGGGAATAAATGTTTGGACTTCTTTCCAAAATGGGCCTCATACGGCGTCATGCCGGTAGAGTCGTGTTCAACCGCATTGATCCATTCATTAATGTTCTTTATCAGCTGAGGCCATTCTTTGTGGTTCTGAGAGACATAAACTCGAAAAAAACGCGAGATTTCTCTCATCACTCTTTCGCTTGGGTTAGATTGGGGATGCCGAACTGAAGAAAAAATGACAGAAATCCCTTCACCTTCCAAAGTTCGTTTCCATAGCGTTCCTGTGACCTGAGGCAGTTTTGGCAGTTGGTCTAGTAATGGGATAGAGCTGCGTAAATTTTGAAAAAGCGTCATTATTACAAGGATGTGCTTATACCCGTACCTAGCGGTGGGTAAAGGCCCATATAAATCCAGGCAGGCAAGTTCATTAGGGGCGGAAGGGATCACATGTTTCATTGGTCCGTCGTAGTGTCGGTTAGGAAATTTTGTCATCTGACAAGTCACACATTTTGAAATAGTGGTCCTAGTCTGCCTTGCCATGTTTTTCCAATAGGCGAACGTCAACAAAACCTTCAAAATTTTGTTGCTGCCGAAATGTCCATGTTTTTGATGCACATAAAGTATCAATTTATCTGTGATCTCAGCAGGTATCCATACTCGGTATTCGTCCGGTTGTTGTTTTGTTCTAAACATTACTAAATTGTTCGAAATTTTGACTAGGCCCGGATTTTGGCTGAATTTCTCAAATAGAGGATCATTCTGATCAAGCGAGTCTTGAAGAAATGATTTGGCTCTGCCAATGATGTCGTCCTGTTCCTGCAATCTCTGAAGAGTACGAGGTTGCATTTCAGGAATGGGATTTACATCTAGGCTGATGGCATTCATATAAAATATGGTGTCGTTCTGGGTTAGGTGATTCGACGCATAAGGCAACCTGCTCAGAAAATCAGCGATAGGGTTGTTTATCCCTCGGCAATGTAGAATTTCGAAATCAAATTGTTGTAGCCAAAGCACCCACCGTAACAACCTCGCATTCGTGCAGTGACACCGTTTTAAAAAAATTAAAGCTTTGTGATCAGTCACTATATAAAATTTTTTTCCGGCTAAGTATCCTAACATCTTTTGAAGTGCCCAAATTATTGATAGCGCTTCCTTTTCGGTTACAGAAAATTTTTGTTCATTGAGTCTAAGTACTCTACTGGCGACCGCAACGATTTTATGCCCTGAATCTTCGTCATCTGTTTGTGTTAGCACACAACCAATGCCTACATTTGAACTGTCCGTTTGGAGATAGAACGGCTTGTTAAAATTTGGATGATTCATCATAATAGCGTTACGAAACGCTGCTTTAATCTGATTAAAAGCCCGTTCATGTTCCTCGGTCCACTGCCATTTTGTTCCCTTTCTTAATAAATTGACCAATGAGGCCGTAAGTATCCCATATCCCGGAATAAATCGTGATTGGTAAACACACATACCTAAAAATCCTTTTAATTGTTTAGGTTAAGCGGGCGTGAAATTTGGTCGATTGTTCTGACTTTATCTTGATCAATCTGAACACCTTCCGTGTTGACATGATAACCTAAGAACGAAATCTCTTGTGTGCAAAATTGCGACTTGGTTAAATTTAATCTCATGTGATTGGAGGAAAGACATTCTAATAACTGTTCTAGATGGCAAAGATGTTCTTGAAAATTCTGAGACGAGATCACGATGTCATCAATGTAAGGTGTGACAAATCGTTTGATTTCATCACCCAATTTCTCGTCCAGGCACCGAATGAAAGCTGCACCGCTATTCTTTAAACCGAAAGGCATCCGTTTCCAAACATAGGTGAGGCCGTTGTATAGGAATCCAGTAAATTTCTTGTCGTCAGGGTGTATAGCAATTTGCCAATAAGAGTTAGAAAAGTCCAAAGCTGAAAAAATTTTAGTTTGATTAAATTTCCAAAGAATTTCGTCAAGATTTTGCGGCGCTTCGTTTTCCGGAATGGTAACTTCATTTATCCTCCGAGCGTCCAAACATATCCCGACCCCTCCGTCCTTCTTTTTAACAACAACAATAGGATTCAAATAGGCAGTCACTGACCTCTCGATGATGCCTTCAGCAATCATATTCTTAATTGTATGATCCACCTCCTCCCTTAGAGATTGTGGGATGGGATAATTTCTCAGTTTGAATGGCGAGTCGTCGGTAACGCTGATTCGAAAATAAAAATCTTTAACTGGATGAATGGGGCGCCTGAAAACATCTACGTAAGTTAGTAGCACTTTCTGCAGCTGGGAGCGTTCATAATAATTCAAAACTTCACATTTCTGCACATATTGGCAGAGAACCCGTTCACATCATTCCCCACCCCCAAGTCCCAGGATACGCATGAAATGCTAAGATCTATCCTATCTTCCCCATCATCCCCAATAACAATTTCTTTACCGTCACCGAAGCTCACAATATCTTTTGAAAAATCTACAATTCCACCGTTTTCTCTCAAAAAATCAACCCCTAGGATAATATCGTGGTTAAGATCATCAATCACTAAGCAAGGCACATCAAACAAAATTTCCCTTATTTTAATCGAAATCAAAGCCTGCATTGAAATTGGCTTGCTACGTCTTCTTCCTATCCCTACAACATAACATTTTGCCGTGGGCAGAGTCGGTACAGGAATACGCTCGCTTATAAGTCGGGAATATAATTTCTTTGACACTGCGCTAATCTCGCTCCCAGTATCAATTAAGGCCTGGACGCAAATATTTCCTATAAGGAACTCAATAACAGGGCATTTTCTCGCACGTTCTTTGACAGTTGTATTTTCGTCATCATTAAGGTCGAAGAAGGCATAGTTTACCGACACAACTTCGAAAAAGGTATCTCTGAACAAATTCGTCCGTAGCCCAGATACCCAGACAGCTCAGACGGATTCAGTTTGTCGAACTCGGCCTAGACGAATTCTGCTGTCCGTTCCTTTCATTTAAACTTCCCTGATTCTCATGTGCATTGGGTGGCGGCCGACGATCGTTCGCGCCGTTTCCTTGATTTCTATTATCACGGTGCCACGGCGGTCTTCCTTGATTGTAATCTCTGCCGCGATTCTCTTCGTGATAATTGTTACGCGTCCTATCGAATTGCGCAAGCAATTCCTGAAACCGGTCCAAGTCGTGACATCCCACGCTATTAACAAGATTCTGAACATACGTGGGAAAATGAGCGGTAAGCAGCCATATTACTTTGCGATCATTCGCCAGCGGATCACACAACTTAATAGCGGAGATTTTCTCCATGGCATAGTCTAGATATGACTGGCCATTTCGGTTTTCCCAGCGTGATTCAAGAATATCACGTTCAAATTCGTACCTCCTCTGTTCTCCCCAATAACGATTCAAAAATTTCGTTCGGAATTCTTCGTAATTTCGTGGAAAAGGGGTCAAAGCCGTTAACCAATGGGCCGCATTTCCACGCAAAAGCTCTTGCATAAATTTTGTCTTCAGGTGGGGAGGTACTGCATTTGTGAGGTTCATGTAATTTTCCGCCCTATCTAGGAAAACCCTAGGATTTTCTTCGTATTTCCCAGAAAAATGCAAGCTTTGAGGTGGCGCCCACGAGAAGCGGAGGCCTGATCCACTCGAAGTCGGGCTGGGGTTATTTTCTCGTTCTTTCTCAATTTCCCCTTTAACTAGCTCAACTACACTGCGATCTATTTCTTCTTTCAGTTTCTTTTCCCTTTCCCTGATGTTATCCTCACTTACACTACCTATCTGAACGAATTTGTCGTTTATTTGGGAAACTTCGGAGTGGAGTTTCTGTCCTATTTTATTAAGTTTTTCGCCCATCTCCTGTTTGACTTCAGTAATGTTTTTATTGACTGATTCGTAACATGCTTGCAATTTCCCATCACAAGCTTGCAATTTCACGTTAATTTCTGTTTTCAGGATTTTAAAATTTTCAGTCGTTTCAACTTTCGAATGTCCTAATTCCTGGTTTAGTTTCTCTACGTTCCCTTCTATTTCACCACACCTTCCATTAATTTGATTTTTCAAAGCTCCCACCTCATGATCAAATTTTTGTTCTAATTTCCCTAATTTACCTGCTTGGGTTTCTAAACAATTTTCCAGGCGGTCAAATCTCTCCAGACATTTATTTTCATGCTAGTAATGTTCCCCTCTTGTCCCTTATGCTGTTAGATACCCTTCCAATATTTTCAGAAATCTGTTCCGACTGTTCTGTTATTATGCGCAAGATATCACATAAGGTGGGTTCTTGCGTCGACTGCTCATTGGGACTTTCGTCATCCGCCACGTCGATCCCTGACTCGTCGAGCATTTTGACGTTACGCGATTTCACTCGTCTTAGTACGCGCACACGGTAACCACACAACACAACACACAGAAAAATAACACTTGTAAAGAGAATACCACACAAAATTACATCCTCAAAAGCCCACAAGTTATTAACTTCACGGCAACGTCCTTCCATCCATCATTAAATTAGAGAATTAAATGAATCGAAAAATTTAGAAAATTTATAATTTTGGAATGAGAAATCTCAGGGCGCTTATCTGGGATATAAAAGTTCACTAAATCGAGCCCCACGTTGGGCGCCAATTGTCACCGGCAGTGCTCGATCGGTTGTGCTTTTCAAGTTCTATAAATTGAGAACGCGTGGAGGAGGAAGGATGTTGCAAAAATAATTCAGAATTTAACGATAGGTTTATTTCTGGTCCAAAACCAGGGAAGTTACATGACAAAAGAAAGAAACTGGGTGAAGAAATTACTATCACCCTACCCGTTGAGCTCAACTTGTTAAATTCTTAAAATTAAACATAATTTGGGCCATGCGCGGCCTCGCTGACATTAACGCAAATAAAAAAAAATTTAAAAAATGTTACAAGTCTGCTTGAAGAGCAATCTCTTGGTTATATACCCAATCGCGTGGGTCTAGGGCATACACAATTTAGTGATTGCGAGTTGATCTCTCGCAGGCTGCTGGAAGGGTCGGCAGGCAGGTCAATGGCCCGGTCGGCAGGCAGGTCAATGGCCCCTCTCTAGGGCGTCTGGAGACGGCTGATGGGGGCGAAGTTTCCTGGGCAGGTCAACGGTAGCCCCGCCGTCTTGAGTCGACCGTCTCCTCCGCTCATTCACGAGATACTTCGCGTGACATATTGGCCCGGCCCAGACAGAAGCAGAGGGCCGCAAACACATGTGGGTGACTGGCCCCGATACACAAATGTGTAACGCTTCGCGATTGCGTCGGATTAATGTTCGTGAACGCTCACAGTTGTTCACCGCGGTTGGATAAGATCTGCTACTGTCCCTTAAGCAATCTTACGCACAGCAATCGCCTCGGCGGTCAGCCCCATTCCCAGAACACCGGTCCACTTCGCGACCCGTGGTGCTCTTTTCTACCACAATACGTCCTAACACTTTGACGTCTTTTTCCAATCTTTCTCTTCGCGTCTTCGCGCAGCGCCGCAGAGCTCGCCTCCCCTCCCCGAGTTACCCCTTCTTAAGAAAAACGCTCCTCCCATGTTCCTATAATTCTAATTGGTCAAAGTATACTACGTTCTAAATTTCTCTCGCCCAATCACCATGCGAGGATCTCTGGAAATTTCACTAGATTAAAATGTTCTGTCTCTCTCTCACGCTGGGTGCGTGCACGTGTGAGGAATCTGTCAGAGTTTGTAATTTTGAAGTTATTTCTAATGATAAACATCGGCTAAGAGGCACCCTCTCTCTGGGACGAGCGCAGGTCAGGGGGTTTGTTTATCGCCACCCCGGCGCCGGGGTGGCGAGGATCGCGCCGAGGGCCAGGGAGGCAGCTGCCTGTCGTAAATTTTCCGCGGGTCGCCGAGAAGGGAAGTCCCCCGGACGAGTGGCGTCTTACAAAGGCTGCATTCAGTGACCGTTGTTTCTCAAAATGTCATAATCACATTTCAATAATTCCGTCGATTCGAAAGTGCCGCCACAATATTCATTAGTTTGATATATAACATTATTAAAACTTACGCGAAAAAATGTATTTGATTGATCCTAGAACTAAATGAATTATACGCGTTAGTATATTGGTACTTATTCTTATTTTACTTTCACGCATATATGGAATAGAGCATGTTTACAGATATCAATTTGGAGATTTTCATGAAATACACTCTTTAGAGTTATCTGATATTGAAAAAGTGTTTAATTATATGTTCTTAAGATTGACGTAATTGATAACACTAACTTCTAAGCTGCACATTTCTTAAATTAGATTATACTTCCATCTGCCTGGCACTGTCTGGTTCTATTAGAAAGTAAACTTCTTTCCTTTAAATATAGTTTTGCATTTTAATGAATACATTATTCGAATCTCATTCAGTTTTTTAATACCTCCAAATTTCTTCCTCATTTTATATTTAATTCCATACTAAATATTTCTGCAGTAAATAGAGAAGGTGTTGTGAGCAAGAAGAAAACACAACCACTAAACAGACTTGCTTGCAATACTCGCGGGAGCGCAGATTGTAACAAAGCGCAGCGCAGATAATGATAGCGAAGTGCAGATGGTAGCTTGATTGATTGATTTTTTCGTGTTTCCGGGCGCGTCAACTGCTTCGGTCATTAGTCCCGTTAGTGTAGGGCATGTTTTTCTCGGGAGATGGCGGTGATCTTCCCCCGCAGGATGGCGAGATCCGACACCGACTTCCCGTCGTCTAGGGGGGTTTCCCCTAACCAGGACTCTCCCACCAGCGGGGCACCGCCCCAACCGTCCGGTACAAGCCGTAAGGCCAGCACCCGACCTGAGACGTCTTTGGGGGGTGGCGAACACAATTCACCAGATGGTCGACTAGCTCAGTGTAGACGTCCCAGTGTGGACACAATAAATAAAAAAATAGGGGGGGCAGGGTCGTGAAGATCGTTTTTGATTGGATGCAAAATTACACACAACTCTAGTGAGAATCACTTTTCACTTAATTCAGAATATATTCTAGAAATATTTGCTGCTATATCAGATACATAAAATGGCACACAGAAAAAATCAAATACAGAATACTCTTGACTGCCTGTAAGAAAAAACCCACACACACACACTAATAACTCGATACACAATTTCCTACTCTTGTTTACAACCCAATTTTTTAACACACACACACACTTTCAGAAATTCGAAGAATCGTTAAAGAATTACTTTATACAAAAAATGAAAGAAAAAAAATTAGTACTTCTGATTAACATTACTTTCACAAAAAATGAAACTCTCTCTCTCTAAAATCCAGAGAATGATTACTATTATAATTCGTTTCTTACACAGGCTTTTAATCACTAAATTGCAATATCAGATCTTCAAATCCTTTTTTAAAAGAAAAGATTGATTCTGTTCTCACGTATTAGAAGTCGGAAACAAATGTACTTTTACTTTTCTTATCTTTTAAGCATGGTAAATATGTTACCCTCCCTTTCTTTCTACGTGACGGATACAGAAAAGCTTTCTGATTAAAATGAATTATCCTATCCCTACAAAAACAGTTTATTTAGTACAACCTTACTGTATTCTCTTCTCGGCCGAGTCGAGCAGTCAGCTGTGCTTTCTTCTACCCCTTTCCACAGAGCTGTTTCGGCCTTGAAGTGTCGGAGCCTCGGGTTGAGAACGCAGTTGCCCACCAGAAACGCGTTCTTCTTCTCGTTCAAGTTTTATATTCTTGCGTACTCTCATATGAATTTTACTTCATTTCCAATTACGATTAATGACCAACTGGATATTCAGAGTTAAAATGGATCCAGAGATCACCCCTTTTATACGAGCACAAACTTTATATATATATATATATATATATATATATATATATATATATATATATATATATAAGAAAAAAAAGAAAAAAACTTCTTCTTATCTTCCTGAAGAGTTTTCCTAAAAGTTGCAAATCTGAAGTCCACTGCAATATCAATTCCTGGCGTGCCGTTTTCAATACGTCCGCCCAGTTCAGCTGCTACCCTCAGAAAAACTTTTTCTTTCATCTGACCACCGGTCTCGCCCTCGGTCTATGGTGGCGGTCTCTCTTGTTCTAATTTCTAGTTAGCAATCCTAATATTCATCCGCGTTGGCGCGCGTTCAAAATACTCCTTTCCCTCGCTCTCTTACGTCGGATGTGACACGTTTTCGAAGTCTAAGAAAACGGACGGTCACAGTACCCCTTTGAGAAATTTATTATTTGTCCGAGACATTTTTTGTTCAATTCTTATTTTTCGAATTTTATTGAGTGGTCTGGTTAAACGAGAAATATGTAGCCTACACTTTACTATTTCACATATAATACATGTGTCGTACGCACCAGCAGATTTTAACCTCTCCCCCTTTATTAATTTTGATGTACAAACTCATACATTCCTGCTTTTCATCAATTAATTTCATTTTTAATAGTCTTAAAATAATGTAAATTCTTAAAAGCATCTCTCTGAGTGATAATTATACAATAGAATGAATTTCTCTTTTTTTCAAAAAAGGTTTCTAGGGGCTTTATTATAATAAGATTTTATTTTTTATTTTCAGATTCAGTTTATTGTCGTGCATCCACTGTCTCTCAGTATTTTTCCAGCCTTCCTGTTACTATAACAAGTTTGTAACTGGGCTGGCAGTGTATGAAACTGTGGTGATGTTGTACCTATTTGTTCGTTGGTACACAAGGGCGTACCAGCTCAAGAAGAAGCAAAAATGAACTGAAAGAGGTGCATGGAAATAACGTCATGGCAGACATTCCTTTGAGCATCGAGTTAATCATCGACCTAGTGACAATGAAACAAAAGCAATATCAGTGAAGGGCTAAAAGACTTTTTATATTGTTTACATCATTAATTGACAAACAGGATTTCAGTATTACGAATTTATACTAATGTTACGACAAAAGTATTTTTTTTTTATTTCTATAATGTTCAATAAATACACGTACGTGTACATAGCAAAACTTTTGCATATTAAAAAACTAAATCGAGAGATTTTATTTTATATTTGAAATTATATCTACCTTAAAGTATTTTTTAATTTTAAGAAGTTCTTGGCTTTCTTTTCAGTGCTTTCCTTCTCATCATTGTGCTATTTGTGCTTGCACGAAAGTCCTAGGACGCCCTTCACTCTGTTTCGCCCGGTCATTGTACAATCGTCGGCGTATGTGAATAGAAAGCCAGCGCCGTAGGTTGGACTGTAGAAGAAAGACCGAATGGTGACAGGTGATTGGGCAGTGAGAGGTTACCCAAAACTGCCCTATTCAGAGACAGCGCTAGCTTTGTAAAAATATAAAATTTCAAAAATAGGTTAGGGCGTGATGTAAAGTACCCTAAAAATTAAAAGTTCCATTTCAAATTCGAGTATTCTTGACAGGCAGATTGTTCGAGAAATATGCATTTTGGTGAAAATCTTGTCTATTATGTGTTAGTGTTATTCATGGGTTAAGTGAATGAAGGGACAAAGAGAAGTTTTCAAAAATCACTTTTCAGGTTCAAAAACACCCAAAATTAGCGTTTTTACAATTCTACGAACAGAAAAATTAATGTAGTTCATTTACGAGCAAAAAAAAAACCCTTTTCAGATCAGCGATCTGCAAAACGTGTTGACACTTTCCTGCAGCATTACATAACTCTTGCTCTTTCCATAGTATACGAGGAGGTAAAAATAGACCAGAGCGGCCAGGATTTGAACTGGCGTCCCTCTAATCAGCAATAATGGCTAGCTCATATTACACTTCCACAAACATTTCTCATTGCTGTGACTAGGAGCACATTTTAGAGAAAGAATATTAAAATAAAGTTCTTATTTATCAGAGAAATGTACTCCAGGTGTCAAAATAAAAAATTGAGTTCAGAATTTTTTCGCCTTTTATCTTATTTCGAATGAAAGAAACAAAAATAATATACAGCATTGGCTAATGAAATCGTCACGGTAGGTCAACTTCAACTGTCAGGCTTCATGCTCATTTCGGTTTCGCTGTGTTCATGCGGAAAATTCCGCATTTGCACAGTCTCGGTTCCTCATTCCCGCGTCTGGCAACACTGGTTGCACCACAAAGCATCTGGATGGTTGTCTTTGGGTAGCACGAGCACGGACGAGATATTCTTAGAACTGGCGTCTCACCGGTTACTCAAGCGCCGAATTTCGGTGATTGTAGCGCCTCCATTTTGACAACATCAGCGGTATCAGTTTGCAATTTTTCAACCGAAAACGTCCATGTTTTCACCTTCGGGATACTCAGTCAAGTCAATTTTACCTTATTTCGGAGAAGAGCGCTTTCGAAACTAAATTTGCATATACTCCGAGATTAAGAGTGACAATATCGGAATTGACAAGGATCAGGAAGAAAATTAACGTATTACCTTAAATATCCATCTCAGAGAGTAGAAATACTTTACTGGAATGATAGAATATAATGTACCTATCTTTCCGATTCATTGCCAATTGCCCGCAGGATTCGAAATTAGGCTCTATTCTCTTCCTATTATACGTAAACCGCACGACGCCGGAAGCGTACCTCCGTGAAGTTGGCCGGAAAAAAAACTGGGATTTTAACCAAACTTGGTATATCGTTTGCAAATATCAAAATTGTTGCTTTAGCGAAACGATTAGCAGAACCAGATAAAAGGCGCGAATTCGCTTCCCGGGCCATCTAAGAATAATGTTTCTGCTTGTAATTCCATTTCTGTGCCTGGGCAAACAAAAATTCATCCTGGGCGAACGATAACACACTATTAAAATGTAGTATGCAAAATATCTTAATTGTTGTTTTAGCGAAACGATTAGCAGAACCGGACACAAGCGCGGATTCACTTCCCCGGGACAGCTAACAATAAACGCTTCTGCATGTAATTTCATTTTTGTGCCTGGGCAAACGCAAATTCATCCTGGGCAAACGATAACACACTATTAGGATGCAGTATGCAAAATATCATAATTGTTGCTTTATCCAAACGCTTAGCAGAACCGGATAAAAGGCGCGGATTGGCTTCCCGGGCTATCTAAGAATAAACGTTTCTGCTATTAATTTCATTTCTTGCCTGGGCAAATGAAAATTAATATTGGACAAAATGTAACACACTATTCGGAATTAGTATGTAGAATAATCATATCATAATTATGAAGAGTAGTTTACGACCATAAATTAATATTTGAAAGCAGGTTAACAGGGCTTGGTCAGACAAATTTTCACTAGTTCTTTGCCAACGTTTCGGAAACTTTTATTTCGATCCTCACGTTGTTTTTTGATAACTTCATTCTTGAACAAGTGTTGTTTTCATTTTCTTTTATATTAGCCCTGAGGATGGAAATAAAATTTTCCGAAACGTTGGCAACTAGGAAAAATTGTTCTGACCAAGCCCTGTTAACCTGCTTTCAAACATATCATAATTGTTGCTTTAGCCAAACGCTTAGCAGAGCCAGACAAAGGCGCGGATTCGCTTCCCGGGCCACCTTAGAATAAACGCTTCTGCTTGGAATTCCATTTCTCATTACTTAAAGAGTTCTCATTATTGATGTGTTATTCTGAAGTGAAGAAAAATAAACGAAATAAAAATTGATTAGACAAATAGATAAGTGAATTTGTTTTATTTGCACACCTGGGAAATGATTGAAATGCGATATGCGATGTTTGGTTCAATTTTCAGATTTCTTTCCGGCCAACCTTAAGTTGGTTCGAAAATGTTTCTTGTGTCTAATTTTTTTCTGGGGGTGGGCAAACGAAAATATTTGGTGGGCAAACCTGGGCAAACGATATACCAAGTTTGGTTAAAATCCCAGATTTTTTCCGGCCAACTTCACGGAGGTTGGAGGCGTTACAATGACGAAATCCATCTTCAATCGTGAATCCATCTGTATCTGCCCAAATGGAAGTTGTGTACATTGCAGCGAGCGATGGCCGTATAATAATTCAGAAAAACTGTTTTTTCAAATAATTCTCTATTGCAAACCTTATAGCTGATACAGTTCCTTGCCCCAAATGTCAGCGAGGCTGTTCAAATGTCGTGCAGCAAATTCATCTTTCTCTTTTACAACAGAATGCTTTCGCTCTTCAACTTGCAACTTTGATCCCAAATGTAACTTCGGACTCTGCTTACACATTGGTTTCTCAGCTACAGAATGACTCAAGAAAAAGAGAGTGTGATTTTATAATCATTTAATAGGTAAAAGACTAGCAACCAATATGGAAAATTCTTCTAAATTATCCATTCACATCAGTTATTCAATATTAGAAGAATCTTCCACTAATATTCAGAATCCGAAGAAGATGTTCAACCCATCAAAACTGCACATATTATAGTATCTAATGGCATAAACCTTTCGAACTTCATTACAGATTCAAAACAAATGGCTAGAAATCAATTACTACTAAGATAAATAAAAATGCAGTTAAAAGTTTATTTCAATTCAGAGATGATTTTCAAAATTACAAATTCGTCGGAATTTTAAAAAATTTGAAAACATTCCAATAAATTATTTTAAAGAAGAAATCTTTAATGAACTACAATTTAAATCTCCAGTTATAAAATTGTATCGTCTGTATAACAGAAACGTCAATCAAATGAAATTTGCTCAGTTGCATAATTAAAAGTCAAGAGACTTCAATGATTTAAACAAGAAAAAATATGTTAAGAATGGTTTAAGTACTTGCTAAATCGCAAAATCATTTAGCCACTCAATTTAAAAGATGTCGGCGGTTCAATCATTCAATCGTTCAAGCTAATTTTCATTTAATCTCTCGTTGCGTTCAATGCACAGGCAATTATTATTACTACTCAAATTGTTCAATCCCTAAAACTTCTCCAATTTGCATAAATTGCCGTGGGAACTTACCGCAAATAATAACGGTTGTCCTACTTCAAAAAAAATTAAAATCAATTCTAGTTCATTCCTTGAATATAGTAGATTGACCTTCTGCAATTCTTAATAATAATACCCTTCTTTTGAATCATCAAAAAGTTCCCTATCTTTGCAACAACTAAATCAAAATACTAAGAGAACAAATTTATCGTTCACCAGAAACTGCATTAGTTCTTCTTCTTATTCAAACTTCACAAAGAGGGCATAGTCATGGCCACCTATTACGTGGCAACGGCGTAGTCGAGTACGATTCGAAGGTGGCCTTGCTTACGTGTGATATTTAAGTGCTCTTTTAAGACTGATTTAACATTTTAATTGTGATGAATACATTAACATTCATACTTACTGCAATCAGTGCGATAAAGCTGACTGCCTCAGTCCTTCATGAACTTTAGCAATTCCTCTCTTCAACCATATAATAAGAGAACCAATACGAGCGAGTCATCCACTCCATCACATGCTACGTTGCTGCCTTCAACAACGAAAAATATATATGTTTCATATGGTATTTCAAATGCCAATTCAAGCACAGGTGTATTTTCAATTGAACGTCTGCTACAGATGCATCAAAGTGCTTTCCTACCATACTACCTCTTCCACAAATTACTTTTAATGTGCAACAGACCATTCAGCTTGTTATACACCGCAGTCTACATTTGATGATTCATCTGCTGTTCCATGAACTTCCGATTCTTCAACAATTATAAATCCTTCTTTCATTACAATCGTCACGCATCATAAAGAGAACTCAAATAAACGAGAAGACGACTCATCTTGTCCTCGTACTGGTAAAACAGTACATCATAACTGGACATATGATGTATAGGCACTAAAAAAATCACTGAAAATGTCAAGAATAAGGAGAAAAAAGGCACTGTCATAAGTTCTACACATTAAAATGAAGATTTGTTTGATTTTTTCTATATTATTTTGTAAAATTTAATCCACAAAACAAGTACGTACATGTCAATTTAAAACTAGATTTACATATTTACAACACTTCTACATTTTATTCTTAATAGTTTTCATTGCAATATATTACCAGCAACTTTTCAAGGATCACAATTTAAAAATTTGCGACGATTGGAAGACAAACTTAGTTTGAATGCGGAGAATGATCTCTGAACATCTACTGATGTGACTGCATATATTTGGGATGTCACAGATTAGCGACACTGAAACCTTCAAGGAATTTACATTTACTTCCACTTACAATTACAATTTCTGTACCCTCGGTGTACTGTCAATAGACCGTGTTCTCATAACAAGGATGGTAATGAAATAGGGAAATAGAGAAAATCTGTTCGGTATACTTTAAGGAATTCTCTCATATTTTAAAATACACGGGGTGAATTGATGATTTCATAATAAATTGTCACGTTTGACCATCGCCGATTTTTAGATACCTTGTCAATGTACATAAAAATAATACATAAAAGGTAAAAAAGTAAAGTAATAATATTTATATACAGTTATTTATGTACCAATTATGTAGTCTCTCTCTCTCTCTCTCTCTTATATATATATATATATATATATATATATATATATATATATTGTAATGGGATAGTCGCCCATGTATGGCAGCGACGAATTAGAATAAATGTGAAATTATATTTTCAAACGCCTGTTGAAGCGCGTAGCGGAGGCTCGCCGCAAGGGTGGCAGGAATAGGTACATTTTCCCGTTACTTAGCGTCGCCGACGCGGGCGACCGGAGCCCTCCTTTGTTTCGGAGTCCTGTGAAGGGGCGCGCCCGTGACGTCGATGGGATTTCCACCCTCCGCGCGGAGCGTTGGCGAGTTCGGCGAAGTCGTGACGTGAAACAAATTCCGGTGAAGACGCTACTTTAAAAACATCAGACTGCCAAGTCGGTCCCACCGCGATTGGGCGCTCCGTGTCGCGTGATGTCGCCAATGAGTGCGAACGTCGCGTGGACGCGGTCATGTGACACCATGGAGCCAGAGAGCTCCAAAAACGAGAAGTTAGGGTCTTCTGTTTCGAGCAGTGGTAGCGGACAGACGTCTTCTGTCCTGAGCAGCGTAAGTGAGCACATCGTGAAAATTACCTCGGATAAGCGCATATGCGTCACCGACTAGGGCCGGAGTAAGTCGAGGGCTCCTATAGACGGTAAAGACCGAGCCGCCTTCACCGAGCCGCTTTATGCCGCTAAGTTAGGCCAAGTTTTTGGGCCACCCGTCGCACATCGCGAGCGTTCGACTGATCCGCCGCTCAACCACGGACGGGCGAGGACCTCAGGACAGGCAACGGCCGTGACCCCAACCGCCGCCGACGTCGCGCGGCGTCCATTCAGACGCCAGCACCCCGCGCCGGTCGGGACCAGACCGAACCGCCGCTATCTCCAGAGCCACCCCGCGCCGCCGCTTCGGGTGGATGGCCCGAGGCGCCGCCTGAGCCGCCGGCATCAACCCCGACGCCCTACCTGGGCGGGCGACCGAGCGAGCCGCCGTGCGCCACCTCGCCAGCACCCGGACAATGGCCCGCGCCCGCACTGGACTGTAGATGAGGCGAGTGAGGGGCGAATGACCACCCGGTGTAACCTAGATGTAAGTTAGGTTAAGTTTTTTTTCTTTTTGTTTGTATCTGGCCTCACCAGAAGTAGTTTTCGGCAATTAAATTAAGTTCATGAAAGAGCATTCTTCTTATTGCAAGGTGCATACCAATGCCCACGCCACGCATGTTCCCGCTTAATCTTTCAGGGTCTTTTATGGGTGTAGCTGGGCAAGCTTTATCCATCTGCTAGCGCCGGGAGAAGGTAAGTTGAGGTCACCTGAGAGCACCTCCGAGGGGGTGTTTATATATATATATATATATATATATATATATATATATATATATATATAGTTATTTATGTATCAAGGGCGTTAAGTAGATGTTTTGCCCTAAGGGTGACTTCCAAACACGAGCGCCTCTGGCCCGAAGGGTTGGAAGTCTCCTGAGGAGCAAAAAAATCTAGCAACGTCCATATTTCATACAAAACTTTATTGTTTACTAGTTCATTGCTGAATCAAACGAGAACCCGAAACGTTTCTTGCGTCTGAAGTGAAAAGATGCATTGTAATATTCATTTGTCAATTTGACGTCAGGTAAACAAAACAGTTTTTCTATTGCATAATCAGAAATAAAAGGGGTATCTTCGTCAACATAATATGTTGACGAAGATGACCTATTTTATTTCTTCTTATAAGAACGTCAACAACACCAAATCAGAATTCCCACAATTTATTGCATAATCGTTATTGGGCTGGATTTGTTCGTACAAAATTAAAGAAAATTCTCGCAAAAGGTAACAAAACTATGGACAGTGGTTTCTAGTAAATCTCGAGAAATATACGAATATGTTTATGGTGTATTTAAGAGTTACGGGTGTGAATAAAGTGTAAAAAACAGTGTAAATTGCGTTGACGAAATGGAAGTTATTTGTTTCTATTGCCAGAAGTTATTTAGAGTACTATGTCATAACACCAAAAAATTACATTTTGTAGACGATGTGCTTTGCACGTACATCTCATTACTATTACTAGTACTGCTACTCAAGAAGTATACATGTATCTAAAACAGGTGATACATAACAGGGAAATGTGAGTGACTGATGGCAATTATAAATCCTAAAATTGCAAATTTCATATCAATTAAGCAAAATAAAGTTAGCAATTAAGCAAATATAAACACAATTAAGCAAAATAAAATAATGCCCTTTTTTGCACGAATAAGAAAATATTACCAAACGAACGACGTAAGGAGTGAGTTACCGAATAACAGCAACATTTAATTTTAAAGTAGTAATAAGTTCATAAATTAGATTTTAAGAGTGCAAGTTTTTTCACAATATATTTGATTTTACTGTGAACACAGAATCTATTTTATACGGTACCACTGCCTTTTTTACACCCCGTAACTGATGATAAATGGGGACCGTGACTATTGTCAGTGATGACTCCTATTTTGGGCACAAACAGCGATGATGTAATGATTTGTGCCATATTATGAGCGATTTTGCTAATGAAAAAGGGTTGTTTATAATGCTGGTATACATAAAAGTATTGAAAAGGTCCGAAGGAGATAAAGAATGAGAAAGGCCCGCAAGGGTACAGCAATACCGTTACGTGTTTTGCTTCAAGTCCGTAAACACACAGCAATGAACTAGTAAACCATAAAAGGTAGTAATGGAGAAAGGCATTCATGCTAAAAAAGCAAAAATAAGCATTATAAAACTTGCATCACATGTCATATTTTTTCATGATTCGTGCATATGCATTATCAGCCTTTAAATAAGTTTGCTACAATAAAATAAGCATTTCCTTAAACATCCGATGTCTAATCATAACAGTACTACGATATCTACTTCAACAATTCCAGTACAAAATTAAATGAAGTTCAATAATCGGAAGAAGATCCTCCTACTATTAAAATTCCTCCAATTATTGTGTCGAATGTTAACTTTTCAAATGCCATGGCAGATATTAAGCAAATGGCACTTAAAAATTTTTGTACGAAACTAAACTCATTAAAATATTACTTCAATCAAAAGAAATTTCAGAAATAACAAAACTTTTTGTGAAGCAAATAATATCCAATTTTATCCTTTTATAGATCCATTTATTAAAAATATCTATTGATATGAAAAATATTCCCATTACCTATTCAAATGACAATTTATAGTGAACCCCGTCTCAACTATCCCGTTTTAAAAATGTGACGTTTATTTAACAATAATCGTCAACCAAATAATATACTATGTACTACAATCGACTTGTTAATAATCAAGGTGTTTCTAATATTTTCATACTTGAAAAATTGTTTCATAGTATTGTTACAGTTCATGCAGAATATCCTATAAAATCACCTATTTAATGCAAAAGATGCCAGCGGTTTAACCATACCCAGACAAATTGCCCACGCAGTGTTCGTTGTACAGAATCTAATCACTTAACAAATACCCTAATCCAAAAAACTATTCCAATTTGGGTAAATTATGGTTATTACAAAGGTTTACTACATTCCTCAAATATTCATTTTCATCACTTTGATAAAAAATCTAATTACCTTACCTTTTTTACCTTTCCTCCTCCTCCATTAATAATACAAATTTTCCTACATTATCCCACCCTTTTTCCCCATGAAATATAAATTTCTCTCAGTATTCAAATACGAAACTCATACATCATACGCTCAAAACTATTGGAATATTTCTTTATATTCTCATATTACTAAACATCAATTACATATAAGTACAATTCAATTCGATTGATGATAAAGTATAACAGATACTTACTTCATTCCTCAAATTCAATTTTTAACTCAAATATGCTTTCTTAAGTAATTCATGGCCATTAATTAATTTCTTTTCTCTTCTTTCTTCTTCTTCTTCTTCTTCTTCTTCTTCTTCTGCTTCATGGATTTAGGCCTTAAGGCCTGTTTCCACATCAAGAGAGTGAGTCTCTCCATCTTGTTAAGGGGCGGCCAACATTTCTTCTTCCTTTAGGATTATATGTGTACATTATTTTGGGAATTCTGTTTGGAGGCATGCGTTGGATATGATCATGCCAGTTACTCCTAAATGATTGGATTCTGTCCATCAGATTGAATATATTCAGTTCGGTTCTGATGTCATGATTATATTGTCTATCCAAGATATTGTAACCTGCTACTGAACGTAAGAATTTCATTTCGGCGCTTTCTATTTTTCTTCTGTCTGTTCTATTTATTGTCCAGTTTTCGCATGCATAAGTTAGCATGGGTACTGCCATTGCTTTGTAGAATTTGAGTTGCGTGGTTTTTAAAGTCTTGTTTTTTAATGTTCTTCTTATTGTCCCACACATGTTATAGAATCTATTTAATTTCCGACTTATGTCATTTTTCTGGCAGTAAGACACATTGAAGCCTAAATAGGTAAAATTATTGGTCTGTTCTATGGGTTCATTATTAATCACAATTTTACATCTCATATGGTTTGTTCCTTCAAAGCCCATTGATTTTGTTTTCCTAGTGGAGATTTGCATATTGTATTTGGTTGCCTGTTCATTTAGTTTGTGAGCTGCAATTTGTAATTCATCTTCTGAGCTACTAAAAATAACTTGGTCGTCTGCAAACAATATGGTATTTAGAGATTTGTCATTTATATTAAAATGTGTTTTCAATTGCCCTTGCCATTGCGGACAATCTCGTCTATATATATACTAAATAGAGCTGGCGAAAGTGGGCACCTTGTTTGACTCTTGATTTATTTCTACAAATTTATTACTTCCTTGAGATCCTTTATCAATGCATATTTTAGTGTCGAAGTAGAGGCTTTGTATTGCTCTTATTAGGTGGGCTGGGAATCCTTTTTTATGCATAATCTCCCAGAGTTTCTTTCGCGACACTTTGTCGAAGGCTTTTACATAGTCTATAAATAGTATATATGTCGGTAAGTTAAATTCTCGTCTCTTCTGTTTTAGCTGTTCCACTACAAATATGCAGTCGGAACATGAGCGACCTTTCCTAAAACCGCACTGTTCCTCTAATAACATATGCTCATTAATCATATTCAATCTCCGAGTTATTATCTTAGCATATATCTTATAGGCTGTGTTGAGAAGACTTATTCCTCTATAGTTTTGACAATCCTGTCTGCAACCTTTCTTGAAGATAGGGCATATAATTCCTTTCCTCCAATCTTCGGGAATGGTATATCTCCTCCAACACATATTAATTATTTCGAGGAATCTCCTCCTTATTTCATTCGGCGCATACTTTAGTAGTTCAGCATTCATGCAGTCAGTTCCTGGTGACTTCTTATTATTGAACGTTTTAAGTATGTTGTTCAGTTCGTCGAGTTCAAGGGGTCTGCTTCTATTATTGTTTCCGATAAGGGGTTTTCAGGAGTCTCTGTATTTGTCCACAGCAACTGATAGTATGTAAGCCATTCTTTCTCGGAGATGTTAATTTTTAGTGTATCTCTTTCTGTCGAATTTAGATACTTCATTATTTTATAGGCAGTGTCTTGTGATCCATGACAGTCGTGTTCAATCTCGCTTATATACCTATCCCAACTTTCCCGCTTCATCTTTCTAATTTCTCTCTTAGCAATCGCACTTTTATTTTTATATGCTATTTTGTCTTCTACAAATGGATTGGAGATACCGAGGTAAGCCTTTTTCTTTTGATCAATAATTTCCTGTATTTTTTCGTTCCAATTTTGAACACCCTTCTTATTCTTTGCTTTTGGTCTTTTACCTAAGACTTCTTCTGCTACTTGTAATATTAGCTCTTTAAAATCTTGCCATTCAACATTCACATCTGTACTAATTGCTCTTTGATCTAGATAAGTTAGCAATCGTGAGCAGTATAATCTTCTCTTGTTGTAGCAGGTATACTTTAAAATTGGTTTTATTTTGCGTAACGCTCGTTTTTTTCCTGTGGATCCATTTCTTAGGGATTTTAAGTTTACAAAGAACTAAGAAGTGATCTGTACTAACGTCACAGCTCCTATATACTCGTGTATCATTCACGTACGTACATTCAATTTCTTTTCTTAACTCGAATTAAAGTGGTCTTAAACGCCAAAGAAATATATATTCTCATATATTTTTATATTCTTATGAAATTGATATCACTTGCCCTGCCTAAACACATATGCAAGATTGGAAAAAAATTGCAATCTTGAGCGGTCCTGTTGAAATAAACTAGATTTTACCCCTAAAGTCTATAGAAGACAGGTAAGTGATAGCATTCTGATCAATAGAAATAAAATTGCCCAGGTTTTTCAGATCTTCAACTGTTAGCACAATAGATTGCAATTTACACATGAAATAGAACTGGACAAGGAGTTGAGTTTTTTAGATGTTGAGATCTTGAGAATGGATAATCTCTTACCAGGAGAGGTGACTCAGTGCAACAACAGATGTCTCTGCATTGCCTCTGACCGGGAGGTCCTAGGTTCGAGTCCAGCGGCAGGAGGATTTCGACACTAGTTTCTCACGAATCCTAGGTCTCCCGCATGAACGACGCAGGTGTTGCCGTTGAGTTATTTCAGCATTCGAAATTTGATTGCGACACTGTCTGCTCCCGGAGAGGTGGCTCACGGCATCAACTGATATCACTACAGCGCCTCTGACCGGGACGTCCTATTTTCGACATTAGCTTGTCAGCTAGGTCGAATTCAGTCGCTGTCTGGAGGAGAATTCTAGCGGCCGACTGCTCTGATCGGTAGTTTTTCGTGGTTTCTCCGATCAACACCAGGTGAATGCCGGAGAAGTACCCTAACGAACGGGCAACGGACCGCGCGCCATCCTTCCTCTTCCCTGTCCTATCCTCACCCCTACACACACACACACACACACACACGCACGCACACACACGCACACACGCACACACACACGCACACACGCACACGCACACACGCACACCGCACACGCACACCACACACACACGCACACACACTACCATTCATGCCAGGTGACCAGCCGGGGACTTAGAACTTGTCCCGGTAGGGGCGGTTGCCCCGCTGTTGGGAAATACCTGGTTAGGGAAAACCCTGCAAGTCGACGGTACGTCGGCGCCGGATCTCGCCATCCAGTGGGAGAAGATCACTTCCACCTCCAGATGATAAAAACATGTTTTACACTTATGGCCCTAATGACCTCAGTAGTTGACGCGCCAGAACTAACAATCATCACAATCTCATTGGCACAAATTCGTCTAGAAAACCGACCTTCTCAGGAAGTTACCTTAACTACAATTCTAACCACCCTAATGTCAATAAAACAAGTGTAATTACAAGCTTCGTGGTGGAGCTAATTTACTGCCTGATGAGAAGTCCATTATGCTAATATTAAGTTGATCAAAGAAAATTTAATCAACACATCAATACAGTTATTACTAAACGCCTGTCAAAAAATAAAAAAAAAGCAGACAGCATCAAGAGGACTCCAGTAGAATAGCTCACTCAGAGAACTTATGAGATAGGAAAAAAAAAACACTGTCATCCTCTTTGTCAAAGGGCTCTCCTTCTAGATTAGATCTACTCAAAAAAAATATATGAGCTCGAAGTTGTTTTTGGTAGTTACAATAAAGTAGTGGGTAGAATAACTCACCCATATGATTAAAACAGGTAAAGAAACTTAGCAAAGACTACGGGACTAATGTGGTTTACAAAATTAACTGCAATACACATGGCTGCGATAACGTACATGTGGCCCAAACAAAGCGCCGTGTAATGACCAGAGTTAAATAACACAGCAGAAAGAGTGAAAAGAAAGAATGATGATGTTATCTTAAGGCGCTTTCAATGCTGTAGCCATATAATGGTTTGAGAGAATTCAATTATACCAGATCATGAAAGTAACTGGCTAGAAAGACATATCAGAAACACTTTTCATTAAAAAACGCAAGTCAATTCGAAATTACCCAAGGGATTCTACCAATTTGACAAAATAATCAATGTACTATAACTAATTCCTTGTCCCCTTTATGTGTTCAGTGTCTTGTTTTTCATTTACTCAACTCCTTGATATTTAATATTCTGTTTATCATAACCTTCCATTTTAAATTACCTACCATCTTTTTACCTTCTCGCTCTCACTGAGTAAAAAGAGAAAGTATTGTAATCGTGCGATGGAAATCGGGAAACGTATTGCCGGACCCTGGCAACGAAAAAATGTTGTTTTTTCCAAAACCTCCGTCCGTTCGTCTGTCTGTCTATCCATCCGTCCTCCCGTCCGTTTGTCCGTCCGTCCGTCCACCCGTCCGTCTGTCCGTTCGTCCGTCCGTCCGTGAACACCACAAGTGCCTAAACCATGCGCACGATCTTTTCCATATTGAAGAAACGCCTGTCCATCTGGCGCTAGTCGAAGCGATAACATTTTGAAAAGCATTCTTTAAAATTTGGGGAAATTAAAAAAACATTCCGTCCGTTTGTCCGACCGTCAACGCTAGTGCATATACAGTTCAGCCTATTTGCTTCAATTTTTTCATTCACACACACACGCGCATAAACACACACACAGGTGCGCGCGCGGAAACACACACACAGGCGCGCGCACAAACACATCCACACATGCGCGCCCGCGCGCAAACACATGCGCGCACGCGCGCAAACACACACGCACGCGCGCAACACACACACGCACGCGCGCAAACACACCGCGCGCGCAAACACACACGCGCGCGCGCAACACACACGCGCGCGCGCAAACACACACGCGCGCGCGCGCAAACACACACGCGCGCGCGCAAACACACACACGCACACGCGCGCGCAAACACACACACGCACGCGAGCGCGCAAACACACACACGCACGCGAGCGCGCAGACACACACACACGCGCGCGTGCGCGTTTTATAATTTAAGTCTAATAATTTACGTAATTCAAATTTAATTTTTATTACTGATATTAATACTAGTACTTACAAGGAAACTTTTCTTTACTGGTTCATCGTTAACTTTTATAACCTTCATTGGTTGTCTATTGGAAAAAAATCTTTTTACAACTGAAAATTATTCTTTACGACAAACCGAATTTCACTGCAAATTTACTTCACTGATGATCCTACAGTGTTAAGTGTGGGCTGAACTTTTCTCTTACAAATCATTGAATTATTATATAATTGAGAAACTATTCTTTTCATTCATTGCACTAATTTATTTAACAGTTCATGATACATTCTGGCCATATTGTATCAAGTACAAAAGTACTTATCTTTAAAAGGGGTTGGATGCCACTCGTAAACATGGGAAAGAATTTCTTGTGGTTGAAGGAAGTTTTTTGTAATCATGAAATGATTGAAGAAGTTGTCATTGTCAACAATATTATTTATTTCAATGAGAGCAGCTTTCGGTGGCTTAGCCATCATCATCAGTTTTCTGCTGTCTGGAAGTCACAAACACGACTACTAATACGTAGTCGATAGGTAGTTAAACTATTTACCATTGGACTGTATAATCCTAAACAATATGTAACAAGTATTGTATCGCAGCTTGTGGGTCAATGATCCCCATCTCGATCGGGTTTTTGGTCGTTTCCCTGATCCATTGAGCAAATGCTGTGATGGCCCCTTGTTTTGTTTCTGGACATAAATGTAACTTCATTTTCTGTGCACGTCTTCTAGAATTCAGTGGGAAATATAGTTATTCGAATTATCATTTCCATGTTGTCGCGACAGGAAGTATTATTCCGAAGGACAACATGGATAAAAGCCCAAAATTTATTTCTCATTTGTCCTTGAAAATAGATTTTTTCTCTCTCCTCTTCATTCATTCAAAATTCAAGTAGTGTATGACTTAGTGTAGGGATCACAGAATTTTGAAAATGTGTACACAATTCACTTTTCCCCATAGCACGTCATACGCAGTTTTAACTTTTTTTTCGTAAAATAAATAAATACTACCATATCAAAATCATTATTAACACACAAGTCAGACTATAGATAACTTCAACACCACCTAGATTTACAGGCCGTGGCGCTGGAGGCCATATTTGTGTGTGACGTCACGCTTAGAAGGCTGAGGTTTGTTTTCTGGTCTATACCAAGGATTGCGCCGCCCAACAAGTTTTATTCTTTTTTTGCATCGTTACATCAAGATTCGCACTCGCAACAACTGTGTATTAAGAGTTGCTTCCTAGCTATGAAGATTGTTTTATACGCATTTAGTGCAACAGCGTATTGAATGTTTTGCAATGATGTACAAGTGCTGTGTACCAAATTGTAGAGGGAATTATGATGGAAATGGACATGTTCCCATGTTTCAATTTTCCAAAGACGACACACTGAGGAAGAAATGGATCTCTGCAATTCATCGTCATGATTTCGTTCCGACGCCAAACACCAAAGTAAGTATTGACAACTTAGTTTCTGTGAAAGTTTGTGACATAACCTATATCATTCGTGCATTTTATATATTATTTGTATTGTTCGGAATCTATTGTTTTTGAATTTTAAACTATTCTAATTTAAGTTAATGTCATTCATGGACAATACAATATTAAAATTTTATTAAAATTCATTTATTTACAATATTATTAATTTATTTGTTCTGATGTGGTTGATTTTAAAGACCTATCATTTGCCATTTAAAATAAATAATTGTTTTACCTTGTTTATCTGATTTCTCATGTTTCTTTGTAGGTATGTGCACTGCACTTTGATGAAAAGGAAATTCGCTGGACAACCACATGTTATGATGAAAAGTCTGGAAAGGAGTTGCAGTGTACTTTGGAACGACCAAGACTCAAGGAAGGAGCCATCCCCACTAAATTGCCAGGGTGCCCAGCTTACTTGAGTGCAGGTCCATCGTCTTCACGTATGGATCCAAATGAGAGAAGCAGAAGAGGGCTCAAGAAAATCTACGAAGGGCAATAGCGGAGAGCTTAGAATCCAAATCAAAATATGATGCAGCGAGGGCTCTTACGTCTTTTGATGTTCATCAGTGTCTAGAAAGGGACAATGTTGGCAGAGAATGGACAATTGTGAACAGGGAAGACTGTCTTTCGTTAGGTTTAGTTTGTGTTTTACCTAGGTCAGTATTTAATTGAAATGATTGAAGGCGTTGTCATTGTCCTGCATTGGACTGCAGTTCTTTTTTGTGGCTCCCAGACAGCAGAAAACTTATGATGATGGCTAAGACATTGAAAGCTGCTATTTGTGAAATAAATACTATTGTTGACGATGACAACGCCTTCAATAATTTCAATTATGTAAATGTCAACTACACCTCACCACTGAATCAATATAGGTCAGTATTTACTTTATCAGTAGTAATTAAGTCGAATTTTGAAGTCAGCGTGTTCAGTCGTGAAATTGAATTGAAAAGGCTGAGAAATAATACTTTCCCTATAGTTATCAGTCATTTCAATGAGTTAATTGATACCTTGGAGAGGCTGAAGAATTTTTATGAAAACAAGAATGATATTCTCATAGTTCATTCAGTACTGTAAATGCTATTTTGAGCAGACTTATAACAGTTTAAAAAAATTTTTGGAAAAATTAATTTTTAATTTTTTTTTATTTGTAACAAAAATATCTCAAGTTATTTAAAAGAAGAAAAATGATTTTTCTCCTTCTAGAAAGAAAAGAAAATTTCAAATATTTAAGCAGTGAATATCATTTAATTAGTTAATATTGAGGAAATGAAGTGGTACTAAACAAATGAAGAATGAAAAGTGTTAATGATGTGTGAAGTGTGGAAATGTATTAAAGCTGGGAAACGAGGTTGGTGCTAATGTTTTAACTTTTATTTTGTAGGATTGAAAACAATTTGTTGCTAGGTTATTTTTAAAAACATTAATTTAAAATAGTGAAATTCATGGTGATGGCATAATTCATGGTGGAACAGGCATAAAAATATTGGCAAATTGGTTATGATTTACTGTCAGTATGAACAGTATTTCAATCAATAAAGGTAGATGAATTGTACTGAAGAATTATGTATTTTAACAATTGGAATCCATAAATGACACTCAATATTTTTCATATCATTTTAGCTTTTTGATTAGAGGAATATGTATAAATATTATCTATATTGAATGTGCTAAATGTGGTTGTAATATACTTCCATTCACTAAAAATTGATTGAACTCCTGACAATAAATGTGCTTTATGTTCAAATGAGTTTTAATTTTTGTATTCATCCATGCACTGCTCTCCCTTGATCAAACTGCCTGGAAAGTTATGTTGTATTTCACATTTGTCTCTAAGAAGTAGTAACTATGCAATGAAAACCTCATAATTTCATCTTCTCAAATTTTGTGATAGAAAAAATTGTTGATGAAATACAGAAAATTATGGAAAAATTCTTTAGTTTTCTAAAGTCCCGAATCTTATGATGGTAGATTAAAGAAATATTCAGCGCTTTAAAGTAACTCTTAAAATTTGATGTTTTGAAATTTATAGTTCAAATATTGTCGAGTAAAATAAGTTACTTGCTTTCACATGATTTAACACTCCTAGGCCTGTATATAGTGTCTGAATAAACATAAAAGCTTTGTATTCCAGTCTCACTCGCAGAGTCGGAGCGCTGCTATACGACTACTTTCCACAAGCGAATGGCCCACTACCGGGTTTGCTCGGCCTTCTATGTGTGACGTCACGCGAGAGCGCCACGGCCTGTATGTAGGTGGTGTTGGATAACTTTTAATTTTGTTTTTCATTTTCTCTTGACGCACTTCGCACTGACGAACGTGTCTCACTTGTTGATAGTGATAACTCATTTACGTAGCTTAATTCTTCACCGAGTTAATATTCGTTCATAGATACAAATCTTGTTTAATTCGAACGTAAAGTGAGATACATTATTGTACGTCTTCAATCGCGCGAGGAGCAAATGGCAACAAACAAAACAAAAGTGAGAGTTGATTGGAATTATTGTTTCGTAACTTGACTTTTACGACAGGAAATCCATTTAGCTGGCATATTGCAAAATCTAGTGGGACCTAATAGGCGGCCTGAATTTATACCATCCAAAAAGAATTAAAATCATATTTAAAAAACCTGAAAACCTACCTTGATGAAACCAATGCCAACCCCAGGGTTCATTTCGGATTCACAGAGAATCTCAACGCAATGATTAAGAATTATTGGAAATATAATAAAACAAATCACACCATATCTATATTTATTGATATCACGCGTGTTTTCATAGAACTTAACACACTTAATACAAGCTCTTTGTACAAACTCAGTGGAGGCCAAGTACGAAATTATGTTGGTAGTGCCCAATTGTGATGCGACATCGATGTCGTCAATTATGGATGTTCAAAATTAAAACATCGATGTTTTCAAACATCTATACAATGTTTTAAAACTGTTCAGTCATCTTTAACTGAAAACCAACTAAATAATACGAACAAATAAATTAAGATAAATAATATGACAAATCAAGGAATTATCATCATAAAAACTGGTAGTAGCCATGCCCGCGTGCAGGCAAAGGCCGATCTGCAAGCTGTAGCCGCTTAGCGCAGAAGTGCCCTCCCCTACAACCCCATCCCCTTTAACCACAGCCAAACGCACTTTCGGTATTTCCAAGACAATTTCCTTCTTTTCATTATTTCTAATCTCTTAACACCCCCTTCCTCATGGACGTCACTAACATGATGTTACTAACAGGTAAAAAGAATTCAAACCTACCTCGTCCTTCTGTACCAGAACGAGATACGGACGTTACTTACACCGATAGTCCCTATAATCATATTTTAACTTCCATTCACGATCATTTTTTATAGTCACATAAATGTACACACCTATTTTCACTACACCATTTTTATGCACTCCTTGTTAGCGAAACGTGGCGTCTCTTAACACGTCTCTTGTTTCACTTCCTGGTTACCGTTTTCTAAGAATCGACAGGAATCGCAGTATCGCATCACGAGGTGGAGGAGACTATCTATATTCGAGATGGTCTTGCTTATAAATGTATCGTATCTTTTTTTCAAAAAATTTGTTGCGTCTACTTTGATGCAACGCGTCTCCAAGCCCCTTGGGGGGCGTTGAGCGCTTTGCGCTTCTCGGAGTAATCCTCCATTACTAACAACGCTTTTTTGGAGTTATCCTCCGTTAATATTATGTCTGTCGCGTCTCGTCGCAGTCGGTTGTCACGAGGACCGCCAGGTAGCATCTCCGCGCACGCGCCTCCCACCGCGCGCTCCTGCGTCACTACCCAGCGGCCAGGATTAGGAAGGAATAAGGATAAGGGTAGGGTTTAGGACGCTTCACAGCGGTTGGACTAGCCCTTGTGAAGCAGCCAAACTCTTTTTGTTCGAACAAATTTCACATGTTTCAAATTTCACTTCAAAAGGCGAAGTCGATCAGTCTAATATATACCTCTTCATCGAAGTCTCAATCTTTGGCAAAAAATGCGCTTTAGCGGTTGTGTACTGCCCTCCGAAAACAGGAAATATGGAGGTCATGGGCAATGTAATTGCATCTTCCGTAATCAAATATGAAAACATAATATTGATGGGCGATTTTAATTGCAATCTGCTGACACCATTACCACTTGCCGAGAATTTCAGGCGTTTCTTTGGCGAAATGAATCTTATAATTCTGCCGTTAAATCCTACTCATTACAGTGTCGGCACAGACACATGGATTGACCATATGATCGTATCAAATCGCGGGAAAGTAAATCACCATGGACAGATGGCAATTCCCGGGATATCTAAACCCGACTTTGCATATTTTTCATATCGCATGAAATGCCCGAAATATACGCCCAAAATCTTTAAGTACCTTAAGTAATCTTTAAGTGACTATAAGAGCTTCAATTCGTAAGCATTTACCTTTATGTGTGCCCTGTCACCTTATCGATCAAGAAATTTGTATAGACAGAAAAGTAAATACCTTCACGCGCTTACTGACGGAACTTCTTGGCAGGCAAATGCCAATTAGAAAAGCTCGGGCGACATCCCCCTCCCTGCTCCCTAGTTAATGGATGAAATACGTGCGCTAATGAAACAGAGATGCCGCCTTTAATGTATTTCGTAACACAAAGTGCGAACTTGACGGAGATGCATACAAGTAACTGAGAAATCTTGTAACGCAAAAATCTAGGAACGCTAAAATTAAATATTATCACAGTATTATTGGAACGAACGGAGACACAAAACAAGTATGGAAATAGCTGCACACCTTAGGTTTAGGCAAATCACGAACCCCAACGCCAAATAATGCCTTCCTTGACACACTTAACCAGTGTTTTGCTAAAATGGCTCCTCACTCCGACTATTTCTCAGGTTAAAAAAACCCTCTCTCAATCTTACGATCAGTTTTGGAACACACTCAGGAATAATTATTTTTCGCATCTACAAATCATTACAATCATTACATTTTTAAAACCAAGCCAACCAACCAACAGAGCCTCAAATCAAACGCCTCAGGACAGATAACATCAAGGTCAAATTAATAAAACTCAGAGCCGAAGTTATAGATCCCATTGTAACTGACAAACTTTTCTCTAGTAAGTGGAACGTATCCAAACTCTTGGAAAACCGCATTTGCCCACCCTCTTCCTAAAATACCACAAATCCTCGGGAATACCGACCTATAAGTATTCTACCCACAATCTCAAAACTTCTAGAAAAAAATGCAAGACGTCAAATTATAAGTTATCTAGAAAGCAAAAGTCTCATAAATGATCAACAATACGGCTTCCAATCAGTCAGAAACACAGGAACTGTTCTCTTAAATATTTTTGAGGAAGTTAGAACCTCCATTGACAAAGACAAACTAACAATACTTTTTCTCCTAGATGTTAGTAAAGCGTTTGATTCGCTCATGAAAACACCATTACATTCTGAAATTCTGCTTAAAGAAATGAAAATATTGGGTTTCGCTAAACCCACAATACGCTGGTTCTCTCAGTATCTTTCAAATGGACAACAAATTATTGTATCTGCTGAAAAACAATCCACTGCCATTAAAACGTCCCGTGGTATTACGCAGGGAACAGTTCTAGGACACTTAGCATTTTTAAATTATGTAAATGACAAAGGACAATGCCTCAGTTACTGTAAACACAAAATGTACGCTGACGACCTTCATATCTATGTAAGTGGATACCCATCGGAGTTAAACTCATTAGCCCAGAAAATAAACGTATGATTTAAATTTTCTCGATAAATGGGTAGAAGCCCTTGACCTCGTGTAAAATCCAATGAAGTCGCAAAGCTTTGTGATATGCTCTCGCAACGCTTTGAACAAGTTGGAGAAATCTCCTTACAGTAAATTTTATCTCAGGGGACAGGATCTTCAGGGTGTGAGAAAGACGTATACCCAGACACAGAATTAGGTAAAAATAGTAATATATTCTTAGAATGTATAGCACAAATTAAAGCCTTTACACTGTCACAGAAAAGAGGAGAGCAAAACATACCAAATTGTTAACTGCGCGCTAGGACGCATGCAAATCCAATAGTGGTAATATCTCTTAGAAAAATTGCAAAAAAAAAAAAAAACGTTTTGCTTAATGATTTCACTCTTCACCTACTAGCGATCATTTGCCTTATAACACCCGAGCACGGAGTTCTTGTTTGACGAATATTAATGACATTTAACTTTTCATACACTTCCTGGATTGATTTACCAGTACACATTATTACACGTCTTACTGCTATTCACATACAAAATTTTCCTAGTCAATAATTACATACACAAAATGAGGAACACCAATTAACTATCTTTACTACAGATTCAGAATGAAATGTACCACCAGCGTACGAGGTTATATCAAATTCTTCGCCGTTACTCAGTTTTAAGGCGAACATGCAAAAATTTAATATTCTGGTTTCTGGTGCTAACACTACCTTGCTAGTTCCTGTCTCCCACTTCAGATTTATGCAAATTTGGAAATCCAGCCGTGCCACCACTCGCGTTCCTGCCACGTAGCCCGCTTCGGTGCCGCTCCGAAGGCACTCGGCCTCCTTTGCGCCCGCCACCAGATCCAGGGACCAGTCTTTTTTGAGCCCGCCACCAGATCCACGGACCAGTCTTCTTAACGCCCGCCACCAGATCCACGTCTCGTCTTAATTTCGCCCGCCTATCTTGCGGCACGAGTACGCGTATTGCCCAGTCTCTCTGCATGTGCTAGCTGGCGTGTAGTTCCACTAATGCTTTATAAAACTCGAACAATTCCGCAGTCGCCGCCACTATTCTGCTTCATCCTAAATTTTCACAGTTCTTATAACCGTCTCATACAGTGTTCTACTTAAATCACGTAGCCTCGTTACTATATCACTTCTCCCACTTCCTAACGCCTCAATAACTACTACGGCTTCTCTCCAACAACTATCCCGCTATCTTACTCGACCTCTCACCTCGGCGTCTCACACAAGAAGGGCCCTTTTTCTCGCTGCTCCGCCGTTTAAATGGTGACGTGACGTCACGGTGCAACCCTGCCGCGCTGCCCATAATGCGGAAGTACACCGCCGCCGCGCTTCAGGCCGCAACTAATAGGTAGCGCTTTTTGCGATCTGTAATCGGCTTTCTGGTATTCCTTCGATCTTTACATCTCCGCCGATGCTACGTGGGCGTCGTGGGGTTTGTGGCGATGCCTCAAACGTCACAATATATATATATATATATATATATATATATATATATATATATATATATCAGGGACCGAAAAGGTATTGAATACCGGTAAAAAATACCGGTATTTTTCCATACCTTTTTCAAATACCTTTATTCATTTATACCGGTAAAATACCTCTATAGGACGTCTATACCGGTATGGACGTCCAAAGGTTATACCGGTATTATACCGGTATTTTCAATGAAGAAATATAGCTTTCCATTCATACATGTTGACAAAATAGGTTGCTTTAGTTAATAATATCTCACAAAATGTTTATTAATCAAATATCATTTTATAACTGATATTTATTGTTTAAATTATTATTTTGTGTATATATATATATATATATATATATTAAACAACTGTATTAAATTCTATTCTTATTATTGTAAAAGTTTTGTGTTCGGGCATTTACGTTTCGCATACGTTGTATGTATTGGAAACCTCCCTTAATTTAAACTTCGGAAAAGTTGAAATATGAAATAATAATTATTGGTTCCATTGAAGAGAACCTTTTCTTAGTGTCCTTCATCGAGCTATTTCCCATCTGACCTGAGAGATGACCTAAGTCTGTCTTTGTATTTCGCACATGGAAGGCTGTCAACGTATGCGCCGTGCCGTAGGCGTAGGACCGTTTTTTTCCCTCCCCGACCCCTCCTTCGGCGAACTGAGGAAGCGTTGACACCTTGAGATAATCACGAACGCTCAGGCTTTCAGGCCCAGTTTTGTTTTTGTTAAAAAATGATTTCCTTTTACTTCATTTCACAATTAAATCTTAATTATACATTAATAAATAGGGCTAAAAAAATGTTATTTTCTAGTTTATATTAAGGGTTTAATATATTTTGACATTAACTGCAAATATTGAGAAATTTGTAATAAAAGTAAATTATTATGTTATTATTATTATTATTATTATTATTATTATTATTACTTTTATTACTATTATTATTAGCTATTAACATTGCATGTGGGCAAGGGTTCCCTTCTACGCGGGTAGCTTACATTGTAAAATGCATCTGGAGGAGCCCACTTCGAGAAGAGTGTTTCTTCCTTAATAATAAGAAATATATACTAACATTATTAATTAATAAAAAAGAGTTTATTAATATTAACATTTTTACTTTTCAATTAAAATTAACATTTAATTGAATTAAATTTATAAATTAACAAACAAAATGATAAATTAATTTACACAAATTTAATGCAAACATTTAAAATTTAATTAGTATTAATATTTTAAAATATCTATTAAAATTAATTAATATTATATAGTACTATTAATAATTTTTCTTAATGAAATTTCTTAAATAATACATGGGTGTAAATTAAACATGCTTCAATCATTAATTTTGAATTAAACATAACGCATCTGTTTCCTCCGTAAGAATAGTTAATATGTCTATTAGCGTTCAATGTCAATTTTTAATATTGTTTTAGTTATAATTATGGTGCAGAATAAGAAAACTGGGCCAACTGAAAAAATTATTTTCGGGAATGTTAGTGATACGATCAAATTTAAGCAAATAATCGTATTTAGTGATAAACACAGTCATGCAAGAAGGAAGTTTGGTATGCGTGGAAAGACTCATTTATGGATAAGAAGACATGTTTCTCAATTTTTTATCGCTACTAGAAAGGACAAGATTTATACGGAGAAATTCGATAAATTTTCAACACTCTATCACGTGTCGCCAAGCTCTGCGCCCGGACGTGAGGTCCAAGGTCAGCGAACGAGCTCGTGTTGACGTCTGCGAAAGACCGTTGGCTGGTCCCTCCGTCTGACGACATAACTCGACTACCCAGTCAACGGCAGAACTCGACCTAGCTATAATAAGTGACGAAAATCCGCCACCTTCGGACTCGAACCCTAGGACCTCCCGGTCAGAAACTCAGCCGTGTGTAGTTGTTTCCTCTGAGTCATTTCAGCGGAAAATATCACAATGAATTTCCCCAAATACCTGTATGATTCTGCTGAAATACCGGTATTTTCTTTGAAAATACCGGTATTTTGATGAGAATACCGGTATAATACCTTTAAATAGAGGTATTTTACCGGTATAGACGTCGGATAAAGGTAAAATACCTCTAAAAATACCGGTATTTGACGTCTTATACCGGTATTTTTAAAGGTATTTTGAATAAAGGTATAATAGAGGTAAAGGTATTTGTATACCGGTATAAATACCTTTACCGCTATTATTTTTGACGTCTTATACCGGTATTTTTAAAGGTATTTTGAATAAAGGTATAATAGAGGTAAAGGGATTTCGGTATTCGGTCCCTGATATATATATATATATATATATATATATATATATATATATATATATATATATATATATATATATATATATATATATCAGGGAAGGATATATATATATATATATATATATATATATATATATATATATATATATGCGCCTGCTTCCTGTTGCTTTTTTGCAGATTATCTTCCAGACTTCAGCCAACTGCGTTCAACTAAGAAAACTGCATCCATATATATGAAAAATGTTATATTCATATTATCATATTTTCTCCTCCCCACGTTTCCGGTTTTCCTAATTAATTCTAACTCCTTTTACTTTCCTTCTGTCCTTACACTTTTCCTTTAATATTCCTATTTTCTTCCCTTTCACGAGTGTTATGGCCCTAAGCCGCCATCCTGATTGATATTTTCCGGTGTCTACTCAATCGCTTAAGGCGTATGCCGGAATGCTCCCTAGTCTTGCATCCCAGATCTAAATATAAATGTAAAATCTGCCCTCCTTTTTAAAAAAAAATGTTCGCAATTGAGGCATTCAGGTATACGAGAATTTCTGACATTTTACAAAAGTAAATTATTGACTTACCTCGCCTGTCTTGTAAATAAGAAACATTGGTCTCTTTATATCATGTTAGCTTTAGAATCCAGAAAATTGACAATGAACATATATTCACACTTCATGTGTTATTAGTTATTTGTAGCTCACTTCCGTTACCTAATACGATCGTTGCAATTTCGCAAGTAACGTGAAATGTCAGTTACCATTATTTCATTATTTCCGCTCGAACGCCTCAATTATAATTATGTGCACGTAAATATTTAAGTGGTTAGGTGGAAGATCAGGCCTTACAGCCTGGGCCTCGCCAGTAATAGAGACATTATTATTATTATTATTATTATTATTATTATAACAATAAATAAGTACAAAACTCAGCCTGAATGTCTGAACACTCACAGTAATTTCAAGAGGTCACAGCATCTTCAGTTCGCTAAAGAAAGGTATGGGAAGAAGAGTAGAACTTTAGGCCCACGTACGCCGCATCTCCATGTGCGAAACACAACACGACACGACGTACGAAATACCCGGGCATTCGGATCATCCTGAGCAATAAATAATCTGCTCGACGAAGATAGTGCCATTGGCGTACTATATGGAATAGAACGAGAACTACTGTGCTAGTTCGACTTTGGCACCGTCTCGTCTACAAGAGATTCATACAAACCAACACAGCGTTGTTTAAACAGCGTTAAATGGGTATAGACGATGCTAATCCGTAGGTGGCTCAGAGGTTTAGAAACGAGCCGACAGATAGCACCTCAGTCCGCCCTGAGCGTTTGAAGAAAGTATTCATAAAGCAACAAAGGTTTACATGTTCATTCAAATGAATTACTGTAATTAAGATGTTGATCTAAGGATATTTTATACACGTATTTGTGGCGAAAATTTTCTTTTCCTTCCTTTTTGTTGGTGGTGCCATGGCACACTGGCACTACCTTACAAACCGCCACTGTACAAACTCGTTCAATTAGGCACACCACACTACTTGAAATCCATAAGAAGTTATTTAAGCAATATCAACTGTCATTGCAGCGCCTCTGACCGGGAGGTCCTAGGTTCGAGTTCTGACGGCGGCAGAATTTTCTACACTAGCTTTTCAGCTAGGTCGAAATCAGTCGCGGCCGGCTGCTCTGATCGATAGTTTTCCGTGGTTTCTCCGATAAACACTAGGCGACTGCCGGAGCAGTACCCTACCTAACGGGCCACGGACCGCGCGCGATCTTTCCTTCCTCCTCCTTGTCCCATCCTCTCCCTTTACACACACAATTACACTAACATGCACTGCGCTACCACATATTCCGGGAGACCGTTCGGGAGCTTAGAGCTTGTCCCGGCTGGGGCGGTGCCTCGCTGGTGGGAGAGTCTTGGTTAGGGGGAAACCCCACTAGCCGACGGTAGGTCGGCGCCGGATCTCGCCATCCAGCGGGGGAAGATCACCGCCATCTCCCGAGAAAAAACATGCACTACACTAACGGGACTAATGACCAAAGCAGTTGATGTGCCCGGAAACACGAAAAAAACAAAACCAAACCAAAGTTATTTAAGCAATAGAACTTTATCAATTAATGTCAACAATCGTTTAAGCCAAGAACAATAACGTCGACTTCCCCACGACCCTACATCATCAACCATGCTATTCAACCTCTAGATTGACTTTGTCCCAACATTTAATAAACCACCACTGCATAATTTGCTGACAATGCCATTTTTCATCTGGTGCAAGTCTCACTGAATCTTCTTAATTCCCACTGAATTAAAAACCCAATATCAAACTTTCTGTAAATCTGATGAACAGCTGGGTCGCCTAAACCACTTTTATTAAGACGCTACTCTTCTCCACGTTCCCTCACTCTAAATAACAATAAACATAATGGTCTATGTATCTGTACTGAATTAACAGCTCCTTACGGATCCAAGGTCTATTAGCGGCGTCCTGGCTTTGCACCCATGGGTTACGTGTGGTTGGCACATAGACATTCCTACACCATATTCTGGACATCTGAAATTGATATCGTCACACAGAAACAGATACTGAGACATTGCAAAGAAAGCGCACACTATAGCGACCCCTCGGATCTGTGTACACCCACGCACACAGTCTGGATGCTACTCCTGCACCAAGCCCGCTCGTTCGATATATGCCGTTCGGGCTTCTTGACCCACAGTGGTTTACTGTAAATAGGGGTGCAGTATCCCATAAATAGCTTATGACCCAATTTACCAATTTGATAACCATTGGAATATTTAAGAAATAATAGAATCTCAGTGAATTGTTAATAACAATAGTGGGGGGAAAGACTAGAAGAAATTATACTCTGACACGATTTGAATATTCACAAACACAATATAATTGATCACATAAAAATGCACTCTAAAAAAACACACTTCTCAGGCAATTCACAAAAATAACCAGGCAAAGGTAATTCTAAACAAAAATTACACCGTTTGAAAATACAAAATGTATGCTCGCAAAATGCAAAGAATTATTGTCCCTAAGGATCCCTCCTAGCGGTTACAAACTCATCCAGGACAAGAAAATTTCAATTATTAAAATTTCTGATAAATTTTCACTATTTGTTTTAAACAATTTCCTCTAATACTTATAAAAATTATAACGCTTGTTTCTGAGCATACCCTATTCCTTCTACTTCCAAAATCATTAAACAAACACAAAACTAGAAATACACACTAAAAAAATCTAAGAATACAAATTTGAAATGCTACATAAATTCTTAGATGAAAAATATTTCTACAATATTCTCCTTCAAGCAGACGGAACTCCCCATATTGTACTCCTCCTACTGTATTTCTTTCATGGAGTTTTATAATACAATGAATTTTCAATTCTGAATTTTAAAACTGACCTCTGTTTAAATAAAAGTTTTCTCATATTTCCGCCTTCTCTCTCCGAAACACACGCCGCTACGTAACCTTGGGCTACACGTTGAATGTGGGTAGTGGTTTTCTCCGCTCCCAAAAATTTGTTCTAAAATTAACCACAGATTGATGTGAACTGTTTCGCCTGCTCTTTTCCGAAAGACTAGCCTTTGTAGCGGAAACTTGTGCGTCGAAAATACCTCAGGACGAACATAAGAGAAACATGACGCCTTACTTTTTCACGTGTCCAGGGGGGGACGAACAGTGTGGGCGATACATTTTTCTACTCCGGGCAAATATTGTGCATCCAGGGACCAGGCTTCGCCCCAGATTTCACGTCTTCTACTGGCGTTTGGATCCAATTTCTTCTCCGCAGGGATAAGTCAGCTTCTATGATGTTCTCTTGTAAAATGAGACACAGGAAAGAAGCGGAACACTTGCAACTCAAGTTAACAATTTTTCCAAATGGATTTTTATAGTACAATCTCCATTAACGTTACACAGAATGTGAATGAAAATTCAAACTCCAATTAAGATAAAAAGAAAGAAAAAAGTTGCAAAGAAGATAACACGGTATAAGAAACATTGTTTATGTGCTTCACTTTTCATATATAAGATTTTATAAATCTTGTTTCGCAGTATTGCGAATAATTCATTAAATGAAGTAGTATTTTTTTAGGAATATATACCTCATGTGATGAGCTTCAACAATGTATAGCAGTAATGGATGTAAATTGATCCAGTGGCGACCATTGTGCGCTGATCCGTAGCCTGGCTATGCCTTCCACTCCTCTCGTGAAGACACCACTCAGCAATGGCGGCACTCACGGAAAATGCCAGAAACCTCTTTGCCAGAAACCGTTCAGCTCTCGCTTATCGCTCAAGGCTCTACCTCCGACTCTCCGACTCATCCGACTCTATAGTGGGATTTTTATAAGGCTACGTCTCAAGGCCCGTCTTCACAGTATTATATGAATATTATATGTGTAGAAATATGGATATAATAGTTCTCGTGGTCCCGGTTTAATATTGTTATCATTCCAAAAAATTATAAAGGTAATTTTCGTATTAAAAGGAATTATAAGAAGGAAAAATGGAAGAAAATATACAGAGAAAATAATTCCCTGTGGCGTAGAAGACAATTCCGGGATATCTGGTGTTAAGTCTAACTATGTAGTGTTGCAGTAAAGAGGTTAGAAAACAAAAAGGTGCTGATATCTGCAGCTAAATGTTTGTTATTCTGGTTAAGGGCATTCTACTTGACAAATAAAAAAATTGATTGAGGCAGGTATACGCAGGACAAAAAATGTAATCTACAATATACGTGACTAACATTGTTACGCTCTATACGTTAAAATTCAGCCGTTTTATACATAAAATTATTTGACAGTTTTTCTTAAGTATACCTAACTTATAGTCAAAAGTGTCTTCTATTCGGAAATAAAAAAATAATCCACAAAAAATGTAATCACTATTTTTTCACAAATATCGTTGAAAAGAATCAATGATTTCGAATGATTCGAGAAACGGTAACTTCACGAGACCGTGAGGAAGACAAAAACGATTGAAATAACTTTCTAGAGCTGAAGTAGTGTGCTCCAATGTCTTCCGAACGAGATTTACTAAGATAGAATTTCGAGCGCGGACTTAGAATGTTGCCATTATGGCCAGGTGTTTTACTCGATTCAACCGGTAGCATTATGGTACGGTTTTTCGCGTCTTTCTCGGTCGTGCCGCTAGAGTCGCTTCATCTGCACCACTGCTTGATACGGTCGCGAGCATGTGACATCTAGCGGTACGACTGAGATAGACGTGAAAAACCGTACCATAATGCCACCGTGGTGACGTGCCTTTAGAGGAATTGAGAGGCAGCTCTGTAAAATCCGCAGTATGGAACAATTAGTTCCTGATAGGTTCATTCTCCTCATTTTTCTTCTCTCTCATGTTTTTAAAAAATGACTCCACCGTTTTTGATTAAACTTTGTTGTTACATAGTGTAAAGGACGTTTAAGAGAATGGCGCAGGCCTAATTTTCGGTCAAAACTTTGATTTTTCGAAAATTGCAAAAAATCAAAATTTTTTGGGCGTCTGCCTACAACTACAATTATGAATATAGAGATTTTTTAACCTTCTCTCTACCGCTTACTCAGTAGAGAGAGGTAATGAGATGTAGATAGAAGTTATGTAATGCTGTCGGAAAAAGCAGTGAATTTTCAGCAGAAAATCTCCTATTGCTGGGTCCTCACAACGAAAAAGTGAATAAATCTACTTGCTGAATTAAAAAAAAAATCCTCTATCTCGTGGTGTAGTTAGGTGTTTTGTGGGTTCTAGAAACAGAAAAATTGATTGACGGCAAATCGTCTCTCTGACATCTGTGAACAACGCTAGCGTTCAGCCGATTTTCTCCACAATTGATATTCCTCAACATCTCTGGCTGAGTTCGCGGACCTTTGAATTCTAAACCGATATTTTAATTTTGGAGGATGCTTTCCATCAAGCATCAGGGACATTTTCAAAATATTAAAAAAATGGCACCCATTAAACGTTGTTATTGGATTGTGTGAAGAATGTTTAAGAGAATGGTGCAGGTGTCACGGTCATTCAAATCCCTGATTTTTCTAAAATTGTAAAAGCTCAAAAAATATTAAAGTCTGTTTTTGCTCTTAGGAATCTGTTACTTAAAGATGAAATTAAATAAGTTCACGTACATTTTTTCATAAATTTAAATATTTTGAGATAATTTTGCTTGAAATATGGGCAATTTTTAATTTTGTTTAAATGTTTTTCTCAAAAACGGCACCAACAGTTTTGATTAAATTTTAACTTCGGTAGCGTAAAAGACGCTTAAGAGAATGGTGCGAATGACATGTTCGTTGAAACTTGTGATTTTTGAAAATTGCAAAAATTCAATTTTTTCTGGGTGTCTTCCCACAACTACAATTATGAAGATTTTTTAAAGAAATGTGTTCATAAAAAATATTCAGATAATGTCATGTTCAATTTTTCGACAATATGAGTCCTATTATTTGTCAAACAGGCTTTTTTTTATTTTCTTTAAACTATTCTTTCTTAAAATAGGCACAATAATTTTTATAAAATTTGGATTTAGCAAAAGGACGATTAAAAAACCTTTTTAAAAATTTTTAAAAAAAAATTAAAATTTTGGGTCTACCTAAATGTGAAGAAATATTTGTTTCTTAACAAATGTGTTAACAAAACAAATCTTCAAATAAGGTCATGCAGAATTTTTCGAAAAGTATATCATGAGTTTTTTTTTTTTGTGTGTGTTATTTGGCGTTAAACATAGTTGCCCGCTCCGACTTTCCTTCGCTTTGTGAACGTAATAGATGTGATTCCAGGCAATTGGATGCTACGTAAGTTAGAATTTTTATATTACTTCATATTTCTTTATTTGTTTCTTACATTCGAACTTTTATAAATTAATACTTCAGAATTTTTTTAAAACCTATTTGAAATACATGAAAGAAACATTCCTAGCCTTCAGAAAATATCAGATTGAACTGCAAAAATGGCATTCTCTGCCGCGAATCAGCAACTGAATTTCTGTGAATTATATCTCGTTGGGACATAAGTTAGTTTTATGGAAGGAGGTTATAATTGTCAAAATAGTGTTGATATTTGAGTGAAAAATTTAGTTTTTGCTCCAAATGTTCATAATTTGTAAGAGTTTTACAAAAAGTGATGACTGAGATGTGTTAATTTGGAGAGAATTTGTGGGGTAAATAGTAATACATAATCTTAACTAATGGTGAAAAAGTACAATGTGTGTTAACACCACTAGTTCCCTTTATGAAATCTGTTCCTTAAAGATAGATTTTGAAATAAGGTCAAGTACAATTTTTCGAAAACTTGAATACTTTTCGCCTAATTTTGAGTGAAACTATGGGCGACAAAGTAGAGTTGAAATTCCCTTCTTTAGTTAAGGACTAACTTACCGTGGGCCCAAATTCATTCAAACCCTGGCACTTGGGCGTGGAAATCGAGGACGCTTACCATGCGCGGGCTAAATCATTGTTCATTTCCTAATTTCAAGACTTGGGAATTGTAATTATATTCTTAGAAAGTCTGTAAGTGTCAATACATGTTCATTTTTATTGTATTATAATTTTTATTATGAAATCTTATATTGCATAGACGCACTACAATTGTAAATCAGTTGACCTTCATATTTTCACACGCACCATAATAGTGACATTGCAAAACAAAAAAAAGTAACACTGACAAACTATCAATACAAGGTTTGATGATTATTAACAGTTTTCAATAATTTTCTGGTGATTTTGCAATTCAGAAGTGCAACTACATTAATTTTTGTTATTTATTACTTTCTCGCACTTCGTTAGTAAATAAAGTATGAAAATCGACCGCCGGAAAACGGCGAATTTTCGTTAGAAAAACTTATTGCAGGGCCATGGAAACTAAAAAGTGGATACATCATATTCCCATATGTAGTAAATTACACATGGCACACGGGCACTTTAGCACATGGGTAGCCAGAAGCCATGTGTTGTGGAAATTGATATCGAAAAATAGTGATGGAAAAGGTCTTTCTTCTCTCTGTCCGTTCGTCTGACGTCAACGCTAGCCCCAAAATCGTTCTGAACTTTTTCTCCAAAATCAGTATTTTTCGATGAATCAGGTGGAACCCTAGGCTTTATGAAGTTTCAACCGGATAGTTTGATTTTTAAGGATACTTTACATGAAGTCTCAAAAGCATTTTCAAAATTTTGTCAAAAATGGCAACACATTTTTACTTTCTCGTATACGTACGTATATAATGAGTAATATATGTAGTGCCAAGAAAATTATGTAATGCTGCGGAAAAACGAATTCGAGATTTTAACGGAAATATCCGTTTTGGAGTTATATAATAGATACCGAAAATGTGTTTTTTCAAAAAGTCCGTCCGCCCGTCCACCCTTCCGTCCGTCCGTCCGTCCGTCCGTCGGTCTGTGAACACCACGAGCGCCTAAAATATGTGCACGATCTTTTTCCAAATTGAAGAAACTCCTGTCCATCTGGATCTAGTCAAAGCTTTGAAATTTTGAAAAATTTCCTTTAAAATTTCGGGCAATTAAAAAAAAATTCTGTCCGTCCATCCGTCCGCCCGTCCGCCCGTCCATCCGTCTATCCGTCTGTCCGTCCGTCTGTCCGTCCGTCTGTCCGTCTGTCCGTCCGTCTGTCCGTCCGTCCGTCGATCTGTCCGTCCGTCCGTCGATCTGTCCGTCCGTCTGCCCGTCCGTCTGTCCGTCCGTCCGTCCGACCGTCTGTGAACTCCACTAGCGCCTAAACCATGCATAGGATTTTTTCCAAATTGAAGAAACCTCTGTCCATCTGCCTCCAGTCGGACCTTTGAGATTTTGAAAAATATTCTTTACAATTTTTGGGTACATTACATGGAGCTCCTAGTACATTTTCAATTTTTTTTAAATGCTCCACATTTGTTCTTTAAATTTTTGTCAGAATGGAGCAAAATACACTTATAATGGTGACACTGGTTCAATTTTTACCGTTTACTCTGGATTCTCGAAAGTTGCAAATAAGCACGTAGCCAGGGGAGGGGCTCGAAGGGCTTAAGCCCTTCCCGAAATTCTAATCTTTTTTTTGTTTTTTCATTTTTTTATTTATTTATTTATTTATTTATTTATTTATTTATTTATTTATTTATTTATTTATTTATTTATTTATTTATTTATTTATTTATTTATTTATTTATTTATTTATTTATTTATTAGTTTAAATTTATCCAAATATATCGAATGCATAAAAGTAGATTAAAACTCTGATGATTAAAACACTGATGCTGCTTAAATATTTTAATTTGTTTGAATGGCGCGCTAAAAAAATGCGTGGGAATATGACTAAAACAGATATGCAAAAATACTAGATGGAGGTGTTATCAGATGTTGTAAACACATTGTCTATAGCGTGACGTATTTTAATTCACGCATTTCGTTTTTATGAGTGTTACTCGTAATTTGAAAGCTATTGAAATGAAACGATCTAAAACCTCATCGAGTCAATTGAGCATCATTTCTCTTTTAAAAAAATATAAAGTTGACTTAGATTCTAATGGTATGTAAAGGTTATGTTTTTAGTTTTTTGCATTGGACGCTTTTTCTGTTTGATTTGCCAATTTTGTAAATTGAAAATAATATGTTTGCATTTAAAATTTCACTTTTTTTATTTAAGTAATATTATGTTCAGATAAGAAAATTCTGCTTTTGAAATATTTTTATAACAAAAAGTATAATAAATCATATTTACAAGTTTTAACTAAGTAATTTAATTTTAAATTTTAATTAGGCTTAGAAAGTTAAAATGGGAATTAAAATTTACTTTTAATCAAAATTAAAATAAAATATTTTAATTTAATTAATTAATTATAAAAATAAAAATTAGAATAAATTTGTCATCTAGGGGCAAAAATCTCGAGATTAAATATTTATACACACACACACACACACATACACATACACACACACACACAGGGGTCCAAGGGGATGTGATGCGATTACAAGTCTCTCGGAAGAGAGTCCCCTAGCCTCTCCATCCTAACTCCGCTCTCACCTTCAAGAGGTGGACCCTGTCGAGTCGAGTAACCCGTGCCAAGGCTGTAGTAACCAATCCCACTGACGGTATGGGTCGACCAACAGACGAGAGAAGGGGGTTCTGACAAGTCTCCTGTCGGAATGGCATGTAACCGCCGTACTGGAGCGCCCCGAAAGTATGTCGGGATACGGTCTGGTTGGTTACAACCCTGGCCCAGGGTAAAGGTGAAGCCGGGGAGCCTGTAACCCTAAGGACGTGTCCCCAGATGGCGTACAGGGGAGGAATCTCTAGATATAGAGGTCAAGAGGCAATTAAAATACCTCTCACGGACCAACAGGCGGGGAAGGACACCCCAGTCAAAAAACCAATATGGAAGGTCTTTTGGGATCTCAGTTTACGGTGCAGGGGCCCGGATCCCAGTACCGGCGTCTGTTGGGAGTGAGCAAGCGGGCTCCCAGGCGTCGTCAACCAGCGACCGCAGTACTTCAGCAGTGGACCACTGGGCTGCTGTAGTATCCTTTGCTACTAGTGATGATCTTGCGAAACAACAGGCATTGTGTAGCCTTGAGAAGAAAATAACTGAGCTTCTCAATTTTGTTAAGCCTCGCCATAATCTTCATGGTGAGATTAAGAAATTGGCGTATTCGATCCATACGCACTTTAATGAGGTGGTAGCACTGCAAAAAGGAGGATCACCCAGACCAGATCCTCAGTGCAACAAAACTACTGGGAAGGAAGAGTGCACTCAGACGTCCCTGAGAAGGTGGCTGCGGAGTACTAGTAACGAGAAGCGATCCTTCGCGAAACCGGAACTCCCAGGTGCCAAGGTAAGGAAGGAGTCTGCGATAAACGGAGATAAAATCCGGGCAGAAATCCCTTTCGGGGGAAATAACACGACAAGATCCCGAAGTGGCACGAGAAGAGCCCGAGTGGCAAGTGGTCACTCGTAAGAGAACGCGTAAGCGTTCTAAAACGCGGAAAAGGCCACCCAGACCAGATGCCCTGATGATCAAGAAGAAGGACGACGCGCTGTCGTACGCGGACATCCTTAAAAAAATGAAAACTGACCCTGAGCTTAAAGATCTGGGTGAGAATGTCACGCACATCCGGAAGACAGCTGGCGGCGATCTCCTTCTGCAACTGAAGCGGTCTGCCGGAGGACAAACTACAGATTTCAGTCCTCTGTAAAGAAGGTGTTTGGATCGGACGCTGATGTGAGGGCTTCACTCACACCGTGACTATTCAGGTGAAGGACCTGGATGAGGTCACAACTAAAGAGGAAGTGCATAGGGCTCTGGTGGACAAACTTCCTGAAGCCAGTGATCTCCCAGCTACTGTGGTCAAATCCCTAAGACCATCCTATGGTGGAACACAGGTAGCAATAATCAGCGTTCCTTTGCGGTGGCTAAGAAATTGTTGGCCATTGGTAAAATAAGAATAGGATGGGTGTACTGCACTCTGCGTGAGAAGAAGGTCCCCCTGAGGTGTTACAGATGTTTGGATTTTGGACACCTCAGAAAAGCATGTAAAAACACACATGACCGGTCCAACTTGTGCATGAATTGTGGTGGTGATGATCACCTTGCTAAGTCATGCACAAATGACGCAAAGTGCTTGCTTGTGAGGAAAAGGGGAAACAAGGCAGACATGCTACTGGGTGCAGCAGGTGTCCATCGTACCAAAAAGCGCAGAAAGCAATAACGGATAGAAAATGAGAATTATACAACTCAATCTCAACCATTGCGCAGTCGCCCAGGATATCCTGGCACAGTCGGTTAGGGAATGGGAGGCTGATTTAGCAATAGTATGCGAGCAGTATACTAATCGTGAAGATACAGCGTGGTTATCTGACCTTCACAACCAGGCGGCAATCTGGGCCTGTGGAAAACACACATTCCAGCAAGTAATGACGAGACCCGGAGCTGGATTTGTCTGGGTAAAAATCAACGGCGTTTACATCTACAGCTGTTATGCCTCACCAAACGCGACAATGGACGAGTTTGAGCAGTTCCTTGACCGCTTAGTGTACGACGCAAGAGGACGAAACCCTTGGTGATAGCTGAGATTTCAACGCCTGGGCGGTTGAGTGGGGTAGTTCGTCCACTAATGAGCGAGGTCGAGCAGTTCTGGCATCCCTCTCCCTTCTGAATGTAGAGCTTGCCAACACAGGAGACATACACACCTTCCGCCGAGGGGGCGTGGGATCTGTTGTGGATCTGACATTCATGTCAGATAATCTTTTGAGAATGGGAGTGTCCTGGAGAGTTAGTGAACACTATACCCATAGTGACCACCAGGCACTTTTGTACGAGTGAAAATCAGCGGAGGGATAATTTGTGCCGAAATATCAGCCAGCTGGGTGGAATGCAAAAACGTTCGACGAAGAAGTTTTCCGGCAATGTTTGGAGACGATAGTGCCAACAGGTACCGCAGATGACAAAGCTGGGCAGGTGATGAAATGGATAACCAAAGCCTGTGATGCGGCTATGTCTAGACGGGGCGCAATCTCTCGACGTTCACCAGTTTACTGGTGGACTGAGGAAATCGCCCAATTACGACGAGGTGCCTTCGAGCCAGAAGACAGTACCAGAGAGCTCGTGGCAGAGACAACTTTCTCAATTGCAAGAGCAATACAAACTCGCTCGAAGCCAGTTGAAGATAGAGATCCGCAAGAGCAAACGCTTATGCTCCAAAGCCTGTGTGACGAGGTGGAAAAGGATCCATGGGGTAGGCCGTACAAGACGGTCATGTGTAGGTTAAGACAGCGGCACCTACGTTCTCCAACTTGCCCCAGATGCTGCTCAGAATTGTGACAGCCCTATTCCCGAGCCACCCGGTGACTCAGTTAATATAGCGTTATCTGAGCTAGAATAATTCCTCCAGTCACGCAAGAAGAAATTCTGCACGCAATCAGCAGAATCGGCAACACAAAGGCTCCTGGACCGGATAACATTCCCAATATTGCCCTCAAGACTGCGATACTCGCTCACACCGACATCTTTGTGAATCTTTATTATTCGTGCTTGAGGGAAGGGGTGTATCCAAAAAGATGGAGAAAACAGCGCTTGGTGCTCCTCCCTAAGGGGAATAAATCACCCGAAGATCCATCATCATACCGGCCATTGTGTATGCTTGACACAGCTGGCAAGGTTCTGGAGAGAATTATTAGTACCAGACTAGAAAAAGCTGTGGAGGAGGGAGGGGGCCCTTTTCAGAAAATCAGTATGGTTTCCGCAGAGCCCGCTCGACTGTTGACGCAGTCCAGCTTGTCATTAACACCGCCCGACAAGCAATTGGAGGAAGTAGATGGAAGAGAGGCCCAAAACAGTACTGTGCTGTCGTTACGTTAGATATTAAAAATGCATTCAACTCGGCCAGGTGGAGTAATATTCACCAAGCTCTCCGCAGATTTAATGTGCCAACGTACCTGAGGAAGATTGTGGCTGAGTATCTGAGTAATAGAGCCCTGATTTACAATACAAATAATGGGCCGAAGGTACATAATATCACGGCTGGTGTCCCGCAAGGGTCGGTATTGGGTCCACCATTATGGAATGTGATGTATGACGAGGTTCTTCGGCTTCCCCTCCCAGAAGGAACCAGTATTATTGGTTTCGCGGACGACATTGCTATCGTCGCCGTTGCAAAGTACATTGAGGAAATTGTATATATTTGCAACGAAGCGATCGCTATTGTTAGTCAGTGGTTGAAGTCCTCAGGGCTGCAGTTAGCTGAGCACAAGACTGAGGTTATCCTAGTCACTAGCAGGAAAGAGAGAAACCATCACTCTCAAAGTCGGAGACCACCATATTGTATCGCAGCCGTCGATCAAATATCTTGGTCTCATGATTGACGCCCGTCTGACATTTGCTGACCACCTGAAGTACGCCAGCAATAAAGCTGCGGTAATTAATGCAGCATTGTCAAGACTAATGCCCAACATAGGGCCTTGTCAGGAGAAACGGAAGCTTCTGGCCTTGGTTGTGAGGTCCGTCTTGCTCTATGGAGCCCCAGTATGGGCCAACTCCATGTCGATAAATAGTTACATCCGGAGGGGTGACGTCAGTGTACAGGTTATCAGCATTGCGGGTAGCTTGCATTCCGCACTGTGTCAAACGATGCAGTGTGCGTCATCGCGGGATGCCTCCTGTAGATATCTTGGCGCAGGAAAGACGGAGGCGATATCACAAAGAAGAGGAGAACCCAGACTGCTCGACAACACTGCTCGAATGGCAGGATCGATGGGACAAGTCCATTAAAGGAAGATGGACATACCGCATGATTCCTCCATTGCACCGTGGATCAACCGTAAACACGGCGAAGTAAATTTCTTCTTGACACAGCTGTTGTCTGACACGGATGCTTTCGGCATATCTCCACAGGTTCAAGCTTGAGGATACCCCATTCTGTCCATTATGTGAACCTGCTGTCGAAGACGCCGAGCATGTGTTCTTCCAGTGCCCGCGATACCATCTGCAGCGACGGCACGTTATGAGTATACTCGGATCGACCCGCTGACACCCGAAGCAATGGTTGGGGCATGCTCGCCTCAGAAACCAACTGGGATGCGGTGAGCTCGCATGCCAGACCATAATAGCTGAGCTCAGGAGAATAGAAAGGGAAAGAAGGGAAGTCGATTGATCCTCGTTTGACCCTTCCTACGTTTTGACGAAGAGAAGTGGCTTGTGACTAAGCCACTCTAATCCACTCCCCGTGATGTAATGCCTAACGGCGGTTCCAAGGGGAGGATGGAGGAGAGGGAGGTTGGTTTTAGTGGGTAAAAATCTCACACTATCATGTGGTACGGGCCGCATGGTGTCTTTTGAAGATTTCCACCTACCCTCGTAAAAAAAAAAACACAAACACACACACACACACACACACACACATATATATATATATATATATATATATATATATATATATATATATATATATATTCCACAAAATGCAAATTTTACAGTATGATAATATCTTTTACAAAGATTGTTTTTTACACAACTCTACTCTTTTTAAGAAATTCTAGCGTATCCTGCCTTATTCAATAAAAAATTACTGTAGTAAAAACTAAATATCACAATATTTCCAATTTATTACTGTGAACTGTTCAATAATTACATTTTATTAACAAAAAAATTCAATCTAATTTAGTTTTAGATTTTTATTATGGATTTGTTTTCTCTGTTAGCAGATTTATCAGACAGTAATGTGCTTAATAGCAGTATTGAACCAGAAGAAGCACCTAAAATTGCATATAGTCCGGCAAATAGCAGTGATATTTGTGATGAACACGGTTTAATGAATGCAGTGACATCTGAAACTGACTTTGAGATGAACTCGATGGCAAAAGGAGCAGCAGAATTATGGAATGATTACTTCGACATCGGGAACGTAGAGTGATCAACTGAAAGCCTTCGATGATAACACGGAAAAGAAAATCCTTACATCTGTTTTGGTTCCTAAACAACCTTTTGTATTTCCAGTCACTGCAGGTAAGAAGCAAACTAGAAGTTTCCAAGAAAAGTGGATAACTAATTCCTAAACTGGATTTCCATTTCTTCCTTATTCCAAAGCAGAGGATGGAGTTTATTGCAAAATCTGCTGTTTGTTTTTTCATGAAAGGGAAATTGGTCACCAGCAAAGGAAGCTTTCAGAAAGCATATGAGTACGCAATGCCACAAACACTGTGTTATGATGGCGGAGGCATTTCTCAAAGTTTCAGCAGGAAAATGTCAAGACATCGCGTCTCAATTAGATACTCAAAAAGCTAGAGAAAAGGAAGAAAACCGAGCGGCTATTCGACCAATAATAGAAACAATTCTATTTTGCGCAGAACAAGAACTACCTCTCAGAAGTGATTGTGAATGTAGATCTCTTGTTCTAGAAAAGCCTACACACAAAATGGCAAATTTCTAGGTGTTACCAGTAGCGGTAGCTCTGTGCATCAACAGATGTCACTACAGCGCCTCTGACCGGGAGGTCCTAGGTTCAAGTCCTGACGGCGGCAGGATTTTCGACACTGGATTATCAGCTAGGTCGAATTCAGTCGCTCTCTGGAGGAGAATTCTAGCGGCCGGCTGCTCTGATCGGTAGTTTTCCGTGGTTTCTCCGATCAACACCAGGCGAATGCCGGATCAGTACCCTACCAAACGGGCCACGGACCGCGCGCAATCTGCCTCTTCCTTGTCCTATCCTCTCCCCTTACACACTCACTTACACTAACATGCACTACACTACCACATATTCCGGGAGACCGGTCGGGAGCTTAGAGCTTGTCCGGGCTGGGGCGGTGCCCCGCTGGTGGGCGAGTCCTGGTTAGGGGGAAACCCCACTAGCGGACGGTAGGTCGGCGCCGGATCTCGGCATCCAGCGGGGAAAATCACCGCCATCTCTCGAGAAAAAAACATGCACTACACTAAGGGACTAATGACCAAAGTAGTTGACGCGCCCGGAAATACGAAAAAATCAATCAATCGAGCTCTGTTGCGATTCAGAGCAAATTCTGGCGATGAAGATTCGAGAAAGCACGTCAACAGCCGCAAGAATGCCACATATTTGAGTCCGGATATACAAAATGAAATAATTCAGATATGTTCGCAAATAGTTACTCTTTAGTAACTATTTGCCAATAGTTACCAAGAAAGTAAACAACGCAAGTTGTTTTACTTTACTAGCTGACGAAACCATGGATGTATCAGGACCAGAACAATTCTCGATCTGTATTAGATATTGTTACGTTTCTAGGTGATGAATTAAAAGCCCGGTATTATTTTAACAAAAACGTTTATTTTGTTTCTTAACACAATCACTGAAAACACTTGATTATTTATTTACACTACACTTCTCTTGATTATTTATTTACACTACTCTTCTCTTACACACTCGCACAGTCCTAAGGCGATCATGGTCACAGTTCACGTCCTGACCACAGTACGATGCACTGACCACGGTTCACGTCACTGAGCACAATCACTGCACTGCTATTCCCGCGATGCACACACTTCACAGTTCAGCTTCCACTGCGGACTTTAGACTGACCCGCGGTCGCCGGCCGTCGCGTATTTATACTCGGCGAGACAATCGAGAACTTTCCGGACTCCGCGCACGTTCTGAATAATCCGTCGGCAGATGACGCAACCCGCGATCACAGGCAGCTCGTGGTGGCGCCGACAGATGACGCAATCCGCGCGTACAGGTAGTTCGTGGGGGTGCCGGCCGGTGACACAATATTCGTTACAATATGTAGGCAGAAAAATATTTACAAACTCCAATAATACGCTAAGATTCTATAAGATTTCTTCCAATACACGACCAGTCTTTTGAAAATCGAACCAATGTAATTTTGAAGCTCTGTGATGAGCTAGGTCTTGATATGTCCAAGTGTGTTGGGCAAGGATATGATGGCGCAGCGACGATGGCAGGGGACCTTAGCGGTTTCCAGTCTAGAATCAGGCAACAGTACCCGAATGTGAGATACGTTCATTGGGTAAGTCATCGCTTAAACCTTGCGTTATCTAATACAATGTCAATTTCTATGGTTAAGAATTACCTAGGTACAGTCAACGAAGTAGTGAATCTCTCTCGAAATCAGCCATTCGCAAATAAAATTCTTCAGGATGTGATTTCTACATATACGCCAGGGAGTAAGAAAAGAAGACTTCTCCGTCTTTGAGAAACCAGATTCATCGAAAGACATGACAGTGTATTAACATTCGTCGAACTGTTCAACTTAAGAGAGAAAGTAGAAATTTTCAGTCTCACTTTACCACTGTCTGTGTTCTTCAAGACTTCCACGACCTACAACAAAGCAGACAAAGCGCTCAAATCCACAAGTTGCTTCGGTTGAGAGTTATTTGAGTGACAGTCTTCATCCATTGTCTTGATAGTTTGATTCAAAATTTAACAGACAGATTTACTTCAAATTAAGATATTCTTTCCAGTTTCCAGGTGCTTCTTCCAGGCTTTGCTTCCATCCATGAAATGAACAAGTTGGAAAATTTAGCTCCATACTTTGATAACAGAATATCACACTCTGCAGTAAAAGCTGAGTACGAACTATGGTGTAAAAAAGCTTCCACCATAGATGCTAACCTTGAGGTGCTGAAAGTCTTAGAGAACTGCGATACAGTATATTTACGTACTATTATATAATTAACTATCTCCATTAACATATATTAACTATCTATAACTACATTGCCAATAACAACTGCTAGTGTGGAGAGGTCATTTTCTACAATGAAGAGAGTAAAAAGTTTTCTACGTAGTGTAATGCGTGATAACAGACTCAATGCATTAGCCATGATTTCAATTCACAGGGATATCACTGAGGACCCAGACAGAGTGATTGACATTATGGCTGGAAAGAAGATAATTGACGCCTCCTGTATTTTGGATTATTGGAATAGAAAATAATAAATTAAATATTGTGTTTAAAGTTTCGAAATAATGTTATGTGGAAATAATGTTTAAATATGTTTAAAATTCTGTTGGTGTTTCATTTTTTAAGAGAATCTCTTTTAAACAAACACGATAAAGATATTATAATAAAGATTGCAAATTTTGAATTATGTTCGGCGTCTTCCTACAACTACAAAATAGGAGATAGAGATTTTTCCTTCAAATGAAATTTGTTCTCCATAATTAGTTCTTTCATTAACATCATACACACTGTTTAGAAACGTTTAGTATTTTTTTCGCAATACTATGTGTAATATGTGCCATATTAAAAATCAACTAAAAAAGATTTTCTCAAAAACAACTCCAATTTTTTTCTTTCAACATGCTGGTAGGGATAGTGCTTAATGCACTCTTATAAGACGACATAAACGTCTATATGGTCTAATGTTTTGTTTTTTCAAAAAGTACCAAAATATAATTTTTTGACTAGCCTCTCACGTCATTAATATTTATATTGGTGGCGATTTCTTCACATTATTGAATTTACGAATACATGTGCTTTAAATAATATCGTTTAAAGATGATCGAAATCTCACCGGTTTTCTGTTAAAATAAGCTCAATATTCCGCATTTTCAAACACACTCCAACGCCATTTTCAAAATAATTGCTCCATTTTTTTCTTCAAACTTTTCCAACGGTTCGTGCTAATTGCACTATTTAATACGACATAAAGTTAATCTTGGGTTATTCTTTTGTTTTTTCAAAAATTAGTAAAATGTAATTTTACTAAAACAAAACAAAAAACACAAACACATTACAAAAAAAATGTATTTTTTTAAAATATCTCTCAGGCAGTTAATATGCTCACTTTGCCTGGCATGGAATATATGTTTGGGGAAATCCAAATTGAAATGAAACGTATACTTATTGTCGTCGTTTACTGGCCCCCGAAAACGGGCGTTTTATCTGAATTAGAGGTTCCCCTTTCACAGTTTGTAAATAAATATCAGAATATCATAATCATTGGTGATTTCAATTGCGATCTGAAGGTACCGCTCACGAACTCGGCCGAAAGTTTATTGATACTATCAACTCATATAATTTACAGATATTAGAATTGGGCCCTACTCACCTATCATTAGGAACTGAAACATGGATAGATCACGCGATCGTGTAAGATAATTCGAAGGTATTAACGTACTGTCAGATATCTGTTCCGGGAGTTCAAACATGATTTGCTATTTATGGTGTACTCATAAAATATCCTAAATATAAACATAAAATGATCCGCTACCGTGACTACAAAAATATCATTCTGAGGCTATGTGCGACGACAGTACCAAAGCTCCCTGGCATGAGATTTATAATCAAACATCCCTTAATAGTAAAGTAGAAGTCTTCAACGAAATTATATCAGACCTTTTCGATAAGCATGCACCATGGAAAACGTGACGAGTGACACGTCCCGCGGCCCCATGGCTTACAAGTGCATTAAAGCAGTTCATGCAGGAACGCGACTCAGCTTATCGTCGCTTCAAGGCTAATAAAACCATTGATAATGAAAGAGCGTACAAGAAGTTACGAAATTCCGTAAAACAGAAAATTAGAAACGCGAAAATTCGATATTATTATGACATCTTTAAATTGAAAACGAACACTAAAGATGTTTGGAACTCTCTGAGAGACCTCGGGATTACGAAAGCAAATTCTTCTGAAATTCCTGTCAACATATCCTTGAATGACATTAATGACTACTTTGTAAATGTTTCAAAACCAATACCACCCCGTGTCAAGCGTAACACATTACAGACTCTTGCAGCCAATTCACCTGCGGTCGAGGATAAATTTTATTTCCATAACGTAGATTATCACGAAGTTAGGATGATTGTTCGTTCACTAAAATCGAATGCTAATGGCTCCGATCGAATCACAGCGAAACAATTGAAACATTGTCTTACCATTTGCTCTTCCGGCACTTACGGATTTAATTAATTTCTCACTAACATCTGGAACCTTTCCTCAAGCGTAGAAGCTTGCACATGTTCGACCCTTGCCAAAATCTGAACTGATATCGGTACCTTGCTGTTATCGTCCAATTAGTATATTACCGACAGTGTCAAAAGTTCTTGAAAAAATTGTTCGAAAACAGATTGTAAAACACTTAACTGATTCAGATCTGCTCAATAACTTTCAATCTGGCTTTAGAGGAGGTAAAAGCACCCAAACAGCTTTACTGAAAGTAACTGAAGGTATAAGGAAAGCGCTAGATGATGGCCTCGTAACTGTATTAACACTTATAAATTTTAGTAAAGCTTTCGACTCTGTATATTCATATACTAATTGCTAAATGCAAAAATCTAAATTTCTCTGATTCCACTATCTCTTGGATTGCAAACTATCTCTACAATGGCAACAAATTATAGTAGTTGACGATCTCCATTCCAATCCAAAACTTCTCCACCGCGGAGTACCTCAGGGATCCGTGTTAGGGCTGCTGTTCTTCTTAATTTATGTGAATGAATTATCACGCAAACTTAGAGAATGTAGCCATCATATGTACGCGGATGATCTGCAAATTTACATCTCCGGGAAACCGTCACAAGTAGCAATGCTAATAAATAAAATAATGAGCTCTCATCTGTAGTAAAATGGTCAATGAAAAACGGATTCAATTTAAATCTACAAAATCACAAACCATCATAATTGGCTCTTCCCAAATGCATAAGAAACTTGAATATTTATCTATTCCTGATGTGCTTATATGTTGTAGTTCCTCGTCATTCACAAGTGAAAAACTTGGGCTTAATTTTTGATGATCATCTAAGCTGGGAATACCAGATCCGAAATGTCTGTCGCAAGGTTTATGCTTCTTTGGAATCCCTTAGATGTATCGACAAATGTCTCCCTACAAATACGAAGGAAATGTTAGTAAAAACTCTGTTGTGCCCTCATTTCGACTACGGTGATATTGTGTACAACAACTTAAAAGATTCACTCGCACAACCTCTGCAAAGAGCTCAAAATGCCTGTATTCGTTTCATTTATAATATAAAAAAATACGATCATATCTCCAGAGTTTATAAAGTAAACAAAATAGTAACACTGAAGGATAGGCGTTTGAATCACAGCCTTTGTCTTTTATTTAAGATGCTAAAAATGGATTCCCCGTCATATTTAACGAATTATTTCGTATATCTTAAATCCTCTAGATTTCAGAAATCTCAGTTACTCTGTATTCCAAAAAGTAAAACAAACTACTACAATAAATCATTCGCAATTACGTTTGCCCGAGAGTGGAATAAATTGCCTTTCAACATTAAAAACTGCTCCTCATTAACATCTTTTAAGAAACACCTGAATGACTTTCTTACAAAACAGAATATCATTATACAATTTACATCACTGTAGATATTCGGGTGTCAAATCCAATGTCAGTTTTACCTCCTTTTAGGAATGTTAAAAAAGTGACGAATGTGTGTAGAAATAACCGTAATGTACTTGTTGAAAATGTATTTTTTATGCAATTTGTTTGATACTGCCGGAAACGTATTTTCATCCATAGAAGCAGAGGTGGATTAGAGCAAGAAGACGATACCGTGCAGCATGGCCAGCAGCTGAGGAAAATATCCCAAAAACCTGTCACTTCATTTTAGCTTAGTTACTATTGTATTAGGACGCAGCCTGCCTGGTGGGTTTTCCCCGACTAGCGGGTTTTCCTCCAGGGTCGAGCGGCGAGTGAGGTGCTGTGTTTCTGTATTAAAAGATTACAGTCGCTCAGGGTGAATATCAGGCTGCCGCGTAGCGCGCAATGGAGCAATGCTATTCTACTCAAATTGTTTTTAACGTTAAATATAATTCGTCAAACAAAATTTTCCACATTTCTGTGTCTATTTTAATATTTCATTTAACTTTTTAAAAGCTACACTTAAATTATACTTGGTTTCTACATAGCGGGCCTGATGGCCTGAGCCTCGCCATACCATTAAAGAATTATTATTATTATTATTATTATTATTATTATTATTATTATTATTATTATTATTATTATTATTATTATTTTTATTATTATTACTATTATTATTTCCTGCGATTTGTAAACACTATTGCATTTGTGAGTAAATGTGCTTCAAATTACTTTAAATAAAGGTTTTCAAAACTTCAAAAATTTTATGTAAAAAACAGCTTCAAATTTTGTTTATTTATTTATTTATTTATTTTACGTCAAAAAAAACAGTTAAAAACTGCGTATGACGTATGACGACTGCAAAACTGCGTATTGCATTTACACTAGAGCTAAAACGCCATTTTGTTAAGAACGGCTTCTAATTTTTCATAGCCAATTCCCACTTAGGACGAAGTTCCACTCTTAAAGTAATATTTGAGTTATACTATGAGGAAACATGGGAAAATTTAAGAATTTTTTTAATGTAGTTTGGACGGCCATAAATGGCAGCTCGCAAGAGTATGTGGCAAGTCCGAATAGCTAGTCCAGACCAAAGAAAATAGAAAACTAATACGAGAAAGTTTGTGCCATTCTGTACCATAACGAGTTAACTATCTCCTTGGATTAGGTAAAGAACGCTTGAGAGAATGATGCGTTCGTTGAAATCCCGATTTTTCGAAACTTGTGAAAGAATTTTTTTAAAGTAAAATTTTAAAGTAAAATTTTTTCGCGAGTTCCTACGAGAATATCAATGACGAAGGTTTTTTCATTAATGAAATATGTTCTTTAAGGGGAGCCTGAATGGCCTATCTCACCAAAGTTAATGTAAGGAGCACTTTCTCAGAAATAATTTAATTTACAGACTTGAAATTTCATGTAAGTGTAGATTTATTATTTATAAGTAAAAAATTTTTAAAAAATTTTTTAATATATTTTTTTATAAGTCAAAAAGTAAAAACTATGTGGCGTATGGAGGAGAAAATCATCTGCGAACGCTTTCTTGAGTTTCAGAATCCCTTCCCAACAATTCAACTATTAATAGTCAAAAGATGAAAATATAATAGTAATAATAATAATAATAATAATAATTATTATTATTATTATTATTATTATTATTATTACATTAAGTGTTGGCTCAAGTTCGCACTTTACGGCGTTTCTATAGCGCAGTGGTATGACTGACGACCAGTAAACTCGGACACCTGAGTTGGAGTCTCGGTGTCGAAAATAATGTTTGCTGTTGAAAACACGTGTGCATGTATATTTACACCGGAACAGTTACGAAGAATGCGAGTATGTGTGTGCTGTTGTAGAACTAGTTCAGCAAGGAATATTTACAAAGCGCCATTCATTTGCGTGACTTTCAGTTTCACGGACTACTGCACAATAAGAAAGTTATTTGAATTGCAATGAGAATTTTAATTTATGCACCTTTCATAAACGCCTCATTATGTAGCTTCATTTTAGCTCTCAGGAAGGATGAATATTAAATGAGAATTTTTCCGCTATGACATTTAGGGATAGTAAAAAAATGCAATTGCTGTCACTGCATAAGAGGATCACGATAGCGAAGGAAGACCGCTGAGAGCTCCAGCTTAACTTTTGGAGATTGAAGTCACCCACGGAGCAAAATGGATATTTTATCTCTCTACAAATACGTAATATACGATTTGGGTGGTAAGTAGACAAAACCACTTACACCCTAGTTGTACAATTAATTCAATTTTTTTAGATGCGAACATTTAATATAAACTAAAAGTGATCGCTTTTTCGGTTGAGAAATAATAATTATTTAACCACTAGACGACTGTCACTTGGCCGCTGAGTAGATGTAAATAAATACTTGTCTGAATGAATGCAGTGGAGTATACTAGTGTTCTAATCCATTGGTCAGTAACTGAAGGAATGGTATGGAAGTGTATGCTGAAATTAAATAAAGACAAATAGTTATTCTGAGAATAAATTATCATATATCATTCTCTAACGTTCGTACACTATAACACAATAAGAGCAATTTAGACCCGGAGAGCTGGATCAGGGCATCAATTGCTGTTTCTGTAGTCCCTCTGACCGGGAGATCCTCGGTTCGAGTTCCGACGATGGCAGGATTTTCGATATTAGCTTGTCAGCTAGGTAGAATTCTAGCGGCCGGCTGCTCTGATCGGTAGTTTTCCGCGGTTTCTTCGATCAACACCAGGCGAATGCTGGAGTAGTGGGGGCCACGGACCGAGCGCAATCTTTAATTCCTCTTTCTTGCCGTATCCTCTCACCTTACACACACACCACTAACACTAACATGCACTACACTACCACATATTCCGGGAGACCGGTCGGGAGCTTAGAGCTTGTTCCGACTGGGGCGGTGCTCCGCTGGTGGGAGAGTCGTGGTTAGGGGGAAACCCCACTAGCCGACGGTAGGTTGACGCCGGATCTCGCCATGCGGCGGGGGAAGATCACCGCCATCTCCCGAGAAAAAACATACACTTCACTAACGGGACTAATGACCGAAGCAGTTGACGCACCCGGAAACACGAAAAAATCAATCAATCGAACAGACTCCCTCCCTCATGCAGAAGCCCGCGAGATCACTCGTTTGTTTGTCTCTCGACTCGCATCATCAACGCCGTATTTCCACAAAGAGCGTAGCTGCTTGGAAGGGGAACGTTGGAAGAAACTATTACCAGGGTGCTGAGTGTGTAGGGGGCCGCCTGTTGTCACGCAGGGGTGAGGGAGTGGAGCATAACTTCCCACGTATAGCCTGAGGTCTGTTCTTTGCACAACCATCACCTAAGATCTACCGAGCGATGGTAGGTGCATCCCAACTGCACAACTTATTCAATGAATTCAATGTCAGAAATATATTTTCATTGAAAGTTTTAAATAAAAATTCTATTTGCTTGAAACTATTTAATTTCCACTACTAATTGCGAGAAAGTAGTACTATTTAAGCACCACTAGTTCACTTTCTCGTATACGTACGTAGTGTATATATATATATATATATATATATATATATATATATATATATATATATATATATATATATATATACTGAAAAAAGCCGTGCACGGAAAAACTAGAGGCCAAAAGAGTAAATAATTTGGTAGTGGAAAAACTCAGAAAGTAGTGATCAAATTGTAAATTGTAGTTGATGAAAGTGTGTTCAGGCAGTCGAGATGACGCCTATATTTTATGTTGTTTTTTTTGTCTTATTTCATTTTTCAGTGACCAGCTACTTAAAGTGCAATGTCTGTTATGAAATTGCGTCACTGTAAATTTTCTCATTGAATATATGTTCATATTATTCGTATTTGATTTGATTCATTGTGTTAAGTGTGCAGACCTTTCTCATACCGGAAAGATCCTGCTTCTTGAGAATTTTAAGCTCCTTCACGAGCATTCATGCTATCACGACCCACCACGTGTGGTAAAGTAGGTAGGTGGGTGTGTTACAATATATATATATATATATATATATATATATATATATATATATATATATATATATATTCTAACACCACCACCAGTGTGGCAGTCGTCGGAAAGAATGCTCTTTCGAACTTTGAATATCTCAGGGGGTAGGATCTTTAGGGTGTGAGAAAGACACACCCAGACACAGAATTAGGAAAAACAGTAATATATTCTTAAAATATTGCACAAATCAACCCTTTTACACTGGCACAAAATAAGAGAACAAAAAAAAATACCCAATTGCCGGCTGCGCGTTTGAACGCATGCAAACACTGATGGTGAGACCTCTTAGAGAAATTTCCAAAAGAAATATTTGCTTATGGTTTCACTCTTCGCCTAGCTAGCGATAATATTCCTTATAACACCCGTGCACGGAGTTCTTGCTTGGCCAATACTAGTGAATGAAATTTAGTTTCTTTTTTTTTTCTTTTTTACACTTCCTGAATTAATTTACCAGCACACATTATTATAGGTCTTACTGCTATTCACAATACGAAATTTCCTCGTCAATTACATACAAAATGAGGAACACAAATTAATACAGCTTCGGAATGAAATGTACTATTGGCGTACTAGGTTATGAAATACTTCGCCGTTACTCAATTTTAAGGCGAACATGCAAAGTTTAATATTCTGGTTTCTGGTGCCAACACTACCTTTCTAGTTCCTGTCTCCCACCTCAGTTTTATGCAAATTTGGAAATTCAGTCGTTCCGCTACTCGCGTTCCTGCAACGTAGCCCGCTTCAATGCCGCTCCAAAGGTCACGGTGTGCTAGTTAGCGTGTCACCTCACTAATGCTTTACAAAAACTGTCACAGTTCCGCAATCACAGCCACTATTCTTATTCGTTTTAAATTTCACAGTTCTTACTGCAATCTCCTATAATGTTCTCCTTACACCACGGAGCCTCGCTACTCTATCTTTCCCACTTCCTAACCCTCCAGAACTACCGCTTCTCTCCCTCAACTATTCCGCTACCTTACTCGACTTCTCACCTCGGCGTCTCACACAAAAAGAGCCCTTTTCCTTGCTGCTCTGCTGTTTAAATGTTGCAGTGACGTCAAGGTAGGATCCTACCGCGCTGCCCATATTACGGAAGTGCACCGCCGCCGCGCTTCAGGCCGCAACTAACAGGTAGCGCCTTTTTCGATCAGTGACCGACGTTCTGTTATACCTTCGCTCTCCACGTCTCCGCCGAAGCTGCGTGGGTGTTGTGGGGTTTGTCGAGTCGACTTTTGCCGACAGCAGCGAGACTGACGTTGACGGCAAAGCCGTCGAAAGCCGGCTATCTTAATAAAGCTGATATGTTGACGAAGATGACTTCTTTTATTTCTTCTTAAAATGAGCATATATTCAGTAAAACAAATTACACAGTGGCACAAATATACAATAAAGTATGCGCTTTGCGTAGATGGTCACTGCAAAGAAAACAGAAAACAAAAAAAAGGAAAGAACACAACCACAAAATGTATAGGCGTCACCTCGACAGCCTGAATACTTTAATAATTACTATTCACAAATTATTTTGCTTCTACCTCTTCCTGAATTTATTTTCATGTACCTTATTTAACTCTTTTTATTCTTAAATTTTCTCCGTGCACGGCCCTTTAAATGATTCTCTACAATTATTCTATCATAGACTGTTCACAGGTGTCAGCCTTAAGCTGCACATTTATTACAAAGCTGTGAACTCAAACACAAGAACAAACGTGACACACGTTACTTAAATCGTACCCTTTACAAATTATAGCAAGTAATTATCCCTGACATAATACAATTAAAGCGTGACTTTCAAACAATATCACTTTTACACTACATGAAATATCATATTCACTCTAGAAAAGTTGTACAAGGTATGGCATTCGAACGAATTTACTATGCGTACAGCGAATGAAATCTAAACTGCCGCTCATACGTTCGGAATATTTCTCCCAGTAATTGTTTGGAACTTTCACCTATTTTAGGACGCTTCGCCTGGTATTTTAAAGCTACACGATTTCCCAATAGATTGCCGCATAGAAGTTGCCAGTTCTTTACCTCGACATCTCCTTCTCGCTCGCCATCAGTTAACCTTGGGGTTTTCGGTCGCTCGCAGTCCTCGCCGCGTCGCTTGACTGGTTCGATGTTCCACGGTTACACCACTTCTTTCCCTCGATCTCAGGATTCCGCCACTCGTCCAAATTCCAGACCTTTCTCTCGATCTCGGGCTCGTATCATCCACGTATTTGGTCCAAGTCCTTCTCGCCTACGCTTGGGTCTTCACTGGAGTCGTCCTTCTGCCGCGTGCCGCGTACCCGTTGTTCGCGCATCCAGCTTTGAATAACTAACGTACTTGAATTGAATACTTCTCGCACTCGGCCGACATACCACATTTTGAGCGTGCGTGGTCGTGGCGTACAAAATTAAATGCTGGATTTCGTTTAGAGTCCTTTTGTGCGAATTTATTTCAATTATGAAACTATTTCAGATTTAAGTAATCACATCGCTTGCTTTCTCGCGTAATGATAGTGCTAACACTGTACATGCACTTCACTTCTGAATTCTATCACTCTTATTACCGCGTTTCTCAAATCAGCTTTAACTAAGCAAGTAAAAATATATTCCTGCACTAACCAATGACTATCGCCGAAGAATTAGGTTAAGTCGCCGTCGCTGTCGAAGTTGTAAGAGAGCTCTCCCGAAGTGCGTCGCGGCATTTATGTGACTCCGCCTGGGGAAATTTCTGGAGGGGTGGATTTTCTCCTCTTTCGCGCCCTCTCAAGAAAATATTATCCGCAACTTCGGACATCGGAGTGCGAATAGCTGCGGGTAGATGTCGCTTTCTCGGACCATCGCTCCGCCGCGTACCCTATTTCTCTGTGTTCTGGTCTTTTCTCGTGGCTTATGGTGGCGTTACGGGTTTGTATAATCCCGTGACGTTATATATATATATATATATATATATATATATATATATATATATAGTATACTGGAACCACTCTACCTTTTCACTATTCTCTAAAAAGCCTATAGCGGGTCACTCAAGTAACCTAGTAGTATTACTTGACCTGTGACTTGTTATGACAATCTCACACCAAAAATTAGGAATGGTTTTAAATGTCCTAACTGCACTACAGGAGTGGGTTCGTCTGCTTTTGTAATAAAACAAAATAGGCAAGATAATCTTTTAACTATGAACAGAGTTCTAGATATATGCGTTAAATACTTGAATACAATTTTATCTAGCATTTACACATTGCATTGAAATATTCTATCACTTGCTCTACCTTTAGCAATTACGTGATTACCTAACAACTGCAGTTGCGTTTTAACACTTGCATAAACACTTTACATAAAATTATTTTACCCTTAACTTCACAAAAAAAACACAATAAAATAACTGTACACAAGCCTATAATACATGGAAACACAAAATACTGAAAAAGAATCACATACCAAAATATCCTTTACATACACTTTCAAAGAAATTGTCACTTGAATAGTGAATGAAAAATATACAAGACGTTGTTTCATTTTCACGTACATTATTACTTTAACAATTTAGCCAGCAAAGAGAGAAAATGTCGTTATGCAATGAACGTACAATTAATAATAACACTTTTACTAATTATTGGTTTTGAACAATTTGCAAACGATTAAACAATAAATTGAAAACACGACTAAAGAACAAATATTATCGTAATAGAAAAAGAAAAAATAGTTTTTACAATTCTTTACAGGAATTAGCTATCTGGCTTCCTTTTACGACTGCAATATTGTAAAAGATTACGTTTAAATGATTTAATATAATTACTCGACTATCTAGTCTGTAAGTGAGATGAATTCTATCTCTGTATAATAATTCTCGCTTCTTTAATCAGTTCTTTTTTTTTAGAATTTCTAATGAAGTTTTCTAACTCACAAAACGTCGTCTCGAAGAAATATTTTCACAGCTTGGAGCGGCGACGGCGACTCAGATCCTTTCAAGGTCGTGGCAACCCCTTTGCTTCGGCAACACGTGCTCTGGTGAATCGCTACCACAGTCCTTCGAATTTTATACAATCTGACTGCAATATCTCCGCGCACTGAATTTCTTACGTGGTAAACCAGACGAAGACAAAAAAAAAGCTTTTTCAACTTCTTATCGTCGAAATACGGCGAATCCTCCTCTCCATCCAGCACGAACAATTCCGGTGTGTCCAGATCGGCGGTCGGCAGCAAAAGAGAAAGCTTTTCGTAGCGGTGCTTTGCGCTAGTGCTGATATTTTCAAGGGTGATTTTTGAATGGATGTCGTACCATTCTACACGAGTGCGTTCAGAAACTTTAATAAATTCTCGCAAGGGATGCCATTTACTGCTGGCGCGATCTTTTGCAATTCGGTAACACTATAATTGCAACTTGCCGTGTCTTGACGTTCTCGGGTGCTTCTCCAAAATCAATGTAACCGACATTTGGGCGGTTACAATACGGAGTCTGTCCGTCTGTCTGTCCGTCCGTCCGTCTGTGGACAACT